>MKYO02030289.1:135256-169591 GCA_002013955.2 Citrus medica | reverse complement strand
ATTATTACTTATTTTTATAATTTTTATTAATACAGTGGTAGAATAATAATATTTTCTTTAAATTGAAATTATTTATCTTCAAAAATTTTTATATTTAAGTTCTTTAGATGTTATTATTTATTTAATATTTATAATTTATAAGGACGTATTGTAAAAGTATTAATTTTTTAATAATTCAGAAAAAATATCATTTAAATTTAAATATTTAATTTTATTTATAAATTTATATCAATTAAAGTCTGATTTCAAATAAAAAAACTCCACCTAAATTTTTTAAATTTATAACTTACTAAGGTATCCGCCCACATATATATATACATATAATTTTTTATATAAATATATTATTAAATTATATGACTTAACAGTGTCTTATACTAGAAAAGCAGTGTCTGCCCTTGTGAATTTATAGTGATTGCACGCGTGGCATGTAATAATTGAGATCCTTGGGCCGTGGACCCAGGGAGCACATTCGATCATCACCGTGTATGCATATTATTGAAAAAGAATTTATAATTAAAAAAAAAGGAAAAATACTAAAGAAATGACAAAATAATAATAGAATGTACTAAAACGTTGTATGATATCATAGTATTATCTGATTATTTGATCTATTTTGTAAAAAAAAAATTTATATAATTTTATAGTTAATTATATATTTCTGTTTAAATATCAGTATCCAAGCAATAATTGTATGTTTTTTTTCATATCGAATATTTTATGAACAAAATAATTCCTATTTTATACTTATTTTTGTAGGCATGGATGATGATGGACATTCCACAACCACGAGTTTTGTCAAAGAGGTTCTTGAAATTAAAGAAAATTTACACATTATTGCATTTTGACGTCAGAGTCAAAGAGCTTACAATTTTGTTTTGGGTAAAAAAAAATTTTTTTTTTGACAGGGTGGAAGATTGTGATTCTATTAAGGTTTCCTTCGTAAGACTGTTTTTTTTTTTTTTTGTGAATTTGCATTTAATTTGGTTAACTTTTGATAAATATTTAGCTAAAATGAAGTGAAAAACAGCTTGGACTCCACAAATGACAAAATTTGATTAAATAATTTCCTAAAATTGACCATGTGAATCAAATTTTTAGCATTTTCAATAAAATAAAAAATCGCAACAAGTGGTTCCTTTGCTGAGTTGGATGGTTTGGGTTGGAACCGTCGATGTTTTATGGGCTCGATGAAGGACTCTTTGGATCGCACAAAATTTGTTATTTATGCATCCGAGGTTGTCGTACTCGCGAGATTTTTAACCTAAATTTGTGCATATGTATTTTTTTTTTTTGGCCTTTTTTCAATGATTTTAAATGTTAAAAATTTTCACAAATCTACTTATGATAAATCCAAAAGTTTTACCAAAACGTTTTACTTTAGCTGTGTTATATAGTACAATTTGGGTATTTGGACAAAAGTAGGTATTTTGCGCCATTTGGACCAATTTGATTCGAATGCTAGTTCTAGTTTTGGTTTAGAAAATTTTGAATCGATAAATGAATTAAAAAAATAAAAATAAAAAAATAGATGAACCAATCCAAATCGATTTGGTTCAGTTCTTCGAGTAAAGATTAATTATCCCAATAAGTTAAGTTTCTTCAAAAATTGCCCATCCTATATAAGGGACTCGAACGAAATATATTTCAAAATATTTTTTAAAAATAAAACAAATGTTAAACGTATATATAAGAAACTTGTTTTGTTACATTAGATAATAAAATGAGTTAATTTACCGTTTTAATTATTGGCTGATTTATTGATCGGATTAAGGCTTTTTATTNAAATAAAACAAATGTTAAACGTATATATAAGAAACTTGTTTTGTTACATTACATAATAAAATGAGTTAATTTACCGTTTTAATTATTGGCTGATTTATTGATTGGATTAAGGCTTTTTTTGAGGTGGACACAGAAGTTTGTCACACTAATATAGAATTAAATTTTTTTAAAAAAACCACCAATTATGGGAAGGCACATGTCTGCATCGTGTGCACCGATGTTTGGGGATAGGAGACAAATCAATGGCTTTAGCACATTCTGGCAATCTCAATCTGTGACATCTTGGGTAGCATTATCATTTACTGACAGCCTGACGATGGTCTTGAAGAATCTACAATTTCTTAATAAGAAAATCATCACTAATTTAAAAATTTTCCAGAATTTTTTAATACCCCATGTCTGCACATTCATTGACATCAGACAATTGAAAATTCATGCCCAATTGAGACCATTAGAAATTCGGAATCTGAATTATTGATGGGTGCAAAAAGTATGTTATGCTTGTGGCAGTCCATCCATGAATGTGGTCATGTCGATTATTGACTGCCAAAACCTTGCTACATCCTTTGCATGCTACATATATACGGCTAGTGCATGAATTTAGAAAGAAAATGAGATACAAAAATTTTGAAAACTTACATTCTTATTTTTATCGATTAAAGGATTTGTACCGGTCTATTTATATGTACATAATAAAGATATAAAAGGAATCAATATTTTCTTCATACTAGCTGTAGGGGCTAATGCTGTGGCTGGATTCTTTCCAATTTGTTTGCAATAATCTTGCCAACGGAAAGCCTCTCGCTAAAGCTGTACAAGATGCTAAATTGGTCTCAAATTTATGGATTGTATGTTGCGGCAGTTTAGGCTGACATTCCCCCCCTCAAGCATGGCAGTGTCGTACACTGCACCCGTAGTTTGTCTAGTAAGAAGATGAACTGTCGTTTGGCCAAAGGTTTGGTGAAGGAATAGGCAACTTGCCGTTTTGTGGAAACATGGCAAGTGTGAAGAAATCCTAGAACAACTTTCTCATGAACAAAGTGCACATCAAGTCCTTTATGCTTTGTACGTCTGTGAAAAACTGGGTCTTTTGTTAATACTGAGTTGCAGCAAAAAATAAATAAAGATGAGTCGGCTTTGTTCATTTGTTGCCAAGATCAATGAGGGCTGTTGAAAGGCATTCAAAATAAGCCCTAGGTACCTAAGGCCATAAAAGGGCTTTTGCAAACTTGCAAACATATAAAGGGTAAGTGGCATCTTAGAAGTCAGGAGGTTGTTCCATTTATGCTATTTCATTCAATTTGCAATGTAAAAAGGCATTGCTGACATGTACTAACTGCAATTGCCAGAATTAGACGAATGGTGGTGGCTTTAACCACAAGACTGAAGGTCTCATCGAAGTCAATGCCATATATTTGAGTAAATCCTTTCGCGACCAGTCATGCATTGTAATAGTAAACACTGCCATCCTCTTTATACTTTATACGGTAGACCTACTTCGATCCTATGACACTTTTGTTTCATGGTCGTGGGTCTAAGGTCCATGTATGATTTTTCTGGAGATCTGGGATTTTGTTTTGCATGGCTTGCATCCATTCTGGACTCTTAATCGCAGTTTTGAAGGTTTTACGTTCAGGTTGTGAGACTCGACTGGTTTGAAGTGCAAGATTTGAATTTTATCTCAGCTTTGGCGAGTGATCATGCTGTTACGGGCTGCTCAAATTTGCCATCAATGGAGACTAATTTTGTGTGCACTCGTACGCTTAGTAAAAGTCCGCATAAAATCGGAGTGCGCTTAGAAGTAAGTTAAGCTTAGCACTAAAGATAGGATGCACTTAGAAATGGGCTGCTAACACAACTAGCAATCATTCAAGCCCGGCCCGAATTTTAGAGTTTTCTATAATTAAACATTTAAGTCCAAAAGATACTTGTGCAACTTGTTAGGAAATTTCAAGAACTAGCACCCAACACCTATAAATAGGGGTGAGTTCCTTATTTGCTCAACAACCACACCACACACACAAACTCTGAAACTCTTGTAAAAAGCTCTCTTGTAATTTCTCTTTAGTGTGTAATAAAATCATATTTTGGTCATATTGCTCTTGCTTCTCTCTAGCATTGTCGCAAGCTTCTTCGCTTTGCTAGTTTGAGAAGTATTATAGGCTTACTTAGCGACTTGTGTACTAGAAGTCACCTAAGTGCGGCATGGGCTTGTTATGCAAAACTCTCATCCCGTGACAATAGGGTCAGTATTAAGGGTTTGAGAGGTGTTGTCTAAAGAAGAGATATTTACCAAAGATATCGGTAATTCGATAGTTTAGTGATGGGATACATCAGGGGAGGTATCTGTAGTGCTTGAGGAATTCAAAGTTTTTGTATGTGAAACTAAGTGACCGAATTTGAAGGTTGATGATTGATTCTGCAAGATTGCATGAGTATCACCAGCTTCCAAGTTTATCTGCGGGACTGTAAGAGGATTTTGCTAGTCATGAAATATTGTAAAGGGGGGAGAGGATGTAGCAAGATTAACATTATTTTGTAATGTCGGTGGGGTAGAGTTTACATTATGTCCAAAATCTCCTTTGAAACAAGGAAGTTGGATTAACGTGATTTTGGGATTTTAATGGGGCCGAACTCACGTCATGGCCAAATTCCTTGATGTTTTCTAATTTTTGGATAACCATTCATCGCGGGAAAGAAAGCTTGTAAACTTCATGTCTTTGCACAAAGTAAAATTTACTTTACCTTTTAGCATCTTGTACAGCTTTAGGGTGTGTTTGGGATTGAGGTTGGGCAGCTGTAGCTTAAAAGCTACAGCACTAAAGTATTTAGTAAACACTAGCTGCTGTAGTTTTTAAGTTATGTTGATATAATTTTTCACTTGTATAATATAAAATTTATTATATCTTTAATAATTTTGATAAAATTATTATTTAAAATTTATATTTACTATATATTATTAACTTTTATTTCATAATTACAGCTTTTTTTTCACAGCAGCTGTAACTTAAAAGCTACATCATCTCAATCCCAAACACACCCTTAATAAGAGGCTTTCTGTTAACAAGATTACTGTTAGGGATAGCAAAAAAGTCCGGGTCGGTCCAAACCTAAACCAAGGCCAAGCCTTCTATTTAAAAAAAAAAGGTTATAAATTATAATAATAAAATTAAATTTGGAAAATATTGGAAAAATAAAATAAATAAGTTTAAATTCTTAATTTATATATCAATAATGAATAAAAAACTTAAAATTATAATATTAAACTCTCTTTTAAATGTTAATTAGTTAAGAGAGTACTTGAATTAGAGAACGTAGTGCTAAAAAAATTAAATCTCTTAACTTTTATTTGCTTTATTTTCTTTATTTATTCTTTTATTTTATTTAATTCACTATTAATTATAACAATTTCATTATTATTAACTTATTTCAAGTTTACATCAATTTTAAAAAATAAAATAAAATAAAAAGTAAAAACTCAAGCCCAGCCAGCCCAGCTCAGCCCAGGCCCGTAGTGAGCCCGGCCCAAGCCCCTAATTTGTCAACGCTAATTATTGCAAACAAATGAATCTTGTAACTATAGCCCAAGTAAAATTTTGGGAAAAACTTTTCAGTGAATTACAAAAACAAAATCTCCATATTAAAATATTTTTTAAACGTAACAAATTGTAAACCAACTGCAACTCAACATTGGCAATTATCTACGCTAATGACTCCATAAATTGGATTTGTCGATGGAGGATGACGATCGATGATTAGGTGAGGTGAGGGTCGACTTTCAAGTCTTAATGTGAGGGTGGCACCAACTTGAGTTCCTCGGTTTAGAAAAAAACAGGGGTTGCCTATTTTGGAAATTTGGGGGAGATGATGAGAAGAAGAACTTATCTAATTTTTGACTTTTGAGAAATAGGTATTTCATTTTAAAATTTGAATGAGAGAGAGGGGAATACAAAGGGAGACGACGATGAACAGGATTTTGTTGCTTTTTTTTTTTTATATGTTATAGTGCAAAGTCATAGGGTTTGTTTTTGTTATAATTTATTTTTTAGTGTAAAGTCAAAAATTCCTTGCACTTTAACCATGAACTGTAGCCAAAAAAATTTTAGCTCACCCTAAAAAAAAGTGCCAGCTTCACCATTGATTGTAATGTACTTAAACCTTTGAACGAGTGGAGATACAAACCTTAAAAGCTTATTACATTATCTAAAAAGATTTTACTAATTAAACCAACTAATATTCATGATCTTTATGAAAAACAGTGATCAAAGTTGTATTATATTATAATTTTGTTTTATCATGCAAATTCAGAGCGCACTTATTGAGAAATATAAAACTCTTTTATCAATCGAGAAGGGAAAAGGCCCAATTGAGACCAAACAAACACGGCCTTCGCAATTGGGGGCTTCAGCTAGAAAAATTGACCCATACAAACTGGAATAAGCTTTGGGATGAGCCCATCTTACACTTATTTATGATTTTTTTAAAAAAAAAAAATTAGGCCCGGTTACGATAGAGACTTGGGAGTTGCTTCCATCTTAGAGTATGTTTAATAACGACACGATAGTGTGAATAATTTATTTTATTATTATTTATTATTCTAATTGTGTGGTTATTAAATAGTAATTTATGATGGAACAACCCCACCATAGTCACTGCTTAAATAAAATCCTCAATTTTATCCATACAAATTCTTTTTCTATCACTCCTATTACTCCATCAGTTCATCTTACTCTGTTAAACCCAAACAATTAAATTAAATATTTATGAAAATTGTTTCTCAATAAATATGAAAACGATTTCTTCCACACAAAAAAAAAAAGAAAAACAATAGAACAGCTTCATAAATTATTCAAAAGTTACGGCTCTTTTAATATTAAAATTGTGACAAGAAGAGAAATTGGATTTGATTACATTCATGTTCTCAATCACATAACGTGACCTAACCTTATCTCATTTACGTGTAGAAACAATGTGGCTTTGCTGCCAAGTCATGGATGTATAAACACCAACTACCTTTCAACTTCGACAAAACAGGGGGAAAAAAAACACTGATAAGCTTCATAAATTTGGAGGTACAAGCCTATACATACGGTAGGTTAATAAATGTGCTTGTTTTAATTCTTTAATTTTACTTTTTAACACTTCTTTTCTTTATAATTAATTACAAAATTAAGACAAAATATGTCGAAGGATAGATCTAATAATTGTTTACCCTTCTGTAAATACGTGCTGGTTTAGATGGAATGAACCCACCTAAGCATTCAGAGTGATTGGTATATCTATGTGAAGCATGTCTCCAATAATTCTTCAAATTTATTTGAGGACATATGGTTCCACATTGCTCAATTATCATTAATTTTGAGTGTGTCATGCTCACTCAAATCAATCATTTTCACTTGAAAAGAAACTTTATTCTCATTATTTTTCCTTTGAATTATTGCACTGCTTAATCTGACCTGTACCATGCCATTATTAGCTTCAAAAATTATCATCACTGAGAACAAATATCGAAATGAAGACTCGAGAAATTTGGATTGCATATGCTAATGACATGATCGCCCGCTAATTAATTTATTTCATCTATACTTTGAGGGAGAAAAATAAGGATAAATTTATGGTACTACAATTATATATTATTATAGTTAAATTTAATTATTAAATTTAATCTATAATTATCATTAAAATTAAATTTAATGACTGAATTTAGTTGTGGTACCATATAACTGTAGCACTATTCTTAAAAAATAAATCAACACATAGTCTTTAACATTTAAGATGGATAAAAATATTCCTATTGGAGATGTTGGTGCATCATAAGGCTCTTTTATCTCAACTTTATAGATACATTATTCTTGATAAAAATATGAATTTTCGCAGGAATTTGTTAAAAAAGATGTTGTTTTGCATCGGATTAACTGATATTATTTCACAATTAATTAATAGAATAAAGACAGAAGACGCATGAACGCACGCAAAACCGGGATGTTCATTTTCAATCTGGTTCTAGTGTTTTTACAGTTTAGTTGTTGGTCAAATCATTTAGACATTTGCTAATTTACATTTACAGCACGTGCGAGCTGAGCGCCAGGCCTCCAGTCTTTAAGGCTCCAACCTTTCAGGTCCCAGCTCATCAAATCCTTCATCATTCTTCGGCTACTTGCATTCTTGTCCCAAAACAATGCTAAAAGTCTAAACTTTTAGCAAAAGAAAGCAGAAACTTTGAAACTTTGAGAACCCAGAATGCGAAATATAGCGCTCAAGGCAGGGAGCAGGCCACCATGGGTGGGCTTGGCAGCAGCAGTGTGGGTGGAGATAGCAGCTGGGAATGCTTACAACTTCCCTTTGTACTCGCCCGCATTAAAATCAGTTCTGGGTTATAATCAGCAACAGCTCACAATATTGGGTGTGGCCAATGATATTGGAGAGAGTGTGGGACTGCTACCTGGTATTGCGTGCAACAAGTTCCCTCCTTGGGCTGTGCTTCTTGTCGGTGTTGTGCTTTGTTTCTTGGGTTATGGTGTTATTTGGCTTACTGTTAGCCAGACTATCACTGGCCTGCCTTATTGGGTGGTAAGTATTCTCTCTTCTTTATTGATTGCTTTTTGGAATAGATTGCATTGAGAGAATAGATCAGCAAACTCAGATGGGGATTTGATTTTATGGGAGTTTTTGCTTGAAGGGTGAGTATAATTGTTTCTCTGACTAGATTGTTTGAGTAGTAAGTATTCTCTCTTCTTTATTGATTGCTTTTTGGAATAGATTGCATTGGGAGAATATATCAGCAAACTCAGATGGGGATTTGATTTTATGGGAGTTTTTGCTTGAAGGGTGAGTATAATTGTTTCTCTGACTAGATTGTTTGAGTACTCACTTGAGGGTTGATTCCATGGAACTAATAGGGGTGAGTAAGATGGATGGATTTGAAAGCAAACTGGGTTTGCTTAGGTTGGTGCTACATGGTGTTGAGTTTTTATTTTCTCTTCATTATTATTATCATTCTGATGCTTCTGAGAGTTTATGGATGTTTTGTCGACTGAATTGTGAAGTTGATTGGCTGGAACTATGCCTCTAGGTTCAATGGAACATATCATTTCATGTTGGTGGACTTCTTTTCATGGCCATTACAGGATTTGATCATTTGGAATTACTACTTCATGGGTATTGATAAATTTTGGATTTTGATGGCTTTGTTGCTGATTCAAATTTTTGGGATGATCAGCTGGAGCTATATGTTGATAGTTAATCTCTCTGTTTTAGTGAAAATATTGAATCTCTGGCTACCTACTCAAGGATTTTGATTCTCCGTGGGCTGTGAGTTAGATTCATCGTAATCTGATTGGAAAGTGCAAATTTTGTGTGTCTGTATCTTCGTGTTCTAAGTTTGAGTGTCATAAAATTTATATGAACTTATCTTTATATTTTCTGGTCAACCAGAATTTTACAAATGCTTGATCATGGCATTTTTTGCAGTTGCAAGATCTTACTAGTTTTCTGCAAATTTGACTTTCTTAGTTTCTACAACAGTCAAATACAAGCAAATTAGTGAGCTAATATGAGAAAATTGTTTGTGATTTGGAATTGCTACTTGCGTACGTATGTATAAAGATGCTTTAAAAGAAAAATACAGCATTGATGTGCTCATCCACAAAGGATGAATCTGTTGAATTTAAATTTTTATTGAAAGCCTTTTCTCATTCCTTTTCCTTTAGCGTGTAGTAGCAAGTTCCGGGGAGTCTTTGTAAATACAAGTTGAAAATGAACATATCGTGCCTTTTGATGAAATATCCCCAATTTCTGAATTTTGAGGTTTGGTCCTTGTTAATAATGGTCCATCCAATGAAAGGTAAAAGGTCTGTGAATGTTGGAATAACATATGTGCAGTAACACGCTTGTTCTCGACATATTTTGTGTGAGGGGCTTATTTAAGTTTCTCTAACTGGAGTTTTGTCTAAGCCTTTTCTTTATATCACTGTACCTGGCCTGGTAATATTGGATTGTGCAGTTGAATTTTCCTTGTGTTTTGCCACACTGGCACCCTCATATTTGTTTTTTCAATTGTTGAGAGTGTTGACTGTTGAAGCAAACTTTGCTCCTTGCTTCTTTTTTTTTTTTTTGTTTTGTGGGTGTGTGGTTCTGAGGAGTGAAAGGTCTTCTGTTCGGGATTGTCACCTGGAATGTCCATTTTGTTGATATGGGGAGATCATACCATGAAATTGTAAAAAGATTTATCTGCGTCCTTATTGTAGCTCCGTTGTATTGTACTGTTTGAATGATAGGTCAATTCTTAATATGATCATGTTTTAAGAATTAAGACACTACATATTGTCTGCAATACCTTGAATCTTTGGTTTGGTGACCATTGTGCATAGACTAGGTTTATTATATGTCTGACATATTCATCTACTCAGTGTGTTGGCGGGTATAGAGAAGAAAGCTGTATATTTATCCTTACCACTTCAAATCCTGGTTATCATCATAGCAAAGGGTTCGACAATCATCCAGTCGTGTGATAGCTGTTGTTTCAAGACTGATTGTTTTCTTCCCTCTTTTCTGATTTCATTACACTGTACCTTTTGCACTGAGCTATTTAGATGTGGTTCGTTAAATTCATTTTGTTATGTACAAAAGGATTATTTATCTCATGTATTGGAAAAGAATAGTTGCTACTTTGCTGTCCATCCTCCAGCTAGGGTTAGATTACTGTAGATGTTTAAGCTTGTGTTGCATTTGTTTTCACTTACTGCATATTCGGGACACAGAATTACCAAGATTTCCTAATAAGTGTTATTTGGACCAACACAAAGTCATATTTTCTCAACTTTTCATTGTTGTTCATGATAAAGAAAGTTAAGAGATGGTAAAGTGTAGGTGCTGAGTGAGAATGAGTTTATGGTACCAGGTTTTTTCATGCATATATTGAATATACATGCATCTTAGGAAAGATATCTTACGTTGAATTTTTCTGAAAGATTTTTTCTCCATTTTATGCTAATCCAAGATATGTAAACTTCTCAACCAAAACCTCCTGATGAGATGGAAGTAATTGCATGATGCTAATCTTTGAGAAATGTGTTTGTAAATTAGCATTAGTTCATTCAAAAAGATACCTTTTTTGGTTCAACACTTTGTTTTCAGACATATTAGCTGTTAGGGCCGGTCTCTTGGTATGAACGTGCCACTTTTAGCGTATGTGCTCATAATCTTTGTTGTCAATATTATGGCAGTTATGGATTGCACTTGTTGTTGCTACTAATAGCAATGCATGGTTTGGAACAGCAGTGCTAGTAACTAACATGAGGAATTTCCCCCTCAGTAGAGGTACTGTTTCTGGCATCCTCAAAGGTTATGCTGGGATTGCTGCTGCAATATATACTGTGTTATACAATATGGTGCTTCAGAATTCTGCAACAACACTCCTGCTGTTCCTGGCACTTGGGATTCCTTTAATCTGCTTAGTCACAACATACTTCATCCGGGCATGTACACCAGCTTCTGGAGAAGACTCTTCAGAGCATGGTCATTTTGTTTTCACCCAAGCTGCAAGCGTTTTTCTTGCTATCTATGTTGTTGCAATTTCAATAACAAGCGATTATTTTTCTCTAAGCGATGCTCTTTCCTACATATTAGTTGCCATAATGGTTGTATTTATGCTGTCTCCATTGGCAATTCCTGTCAAAATGACCCTTTTCCCTGCTACCAAGAAACGTATTCGATCAGCCGGCTCTTCAGACAGTTTGGCTCAAGAAGGGGGTGATTCAACCCAAACAGATCCTTTGTTGACACCATCTTCATCTGCTGCATATCTTGGAAGTTTTTACGAGACTGAAGATTTCTCAGATGTGGAGATACTTCTTGCCATAGGGGAAGGGGCAGTGAAGGAGAAACGGAGACCCAGGAGAGGGGAGGATTTCAAATTAGGTGAAGCTTTTGTTAAGGCTGATTTCTGGCTTCTTTGGTTTGTATACTTTCTAGGTGTTGGAGCTGGAGTCACAGTTCTCAACAATTTGGCACAAATTGGGGTTGCATTAGGAGTCAATGATACTACAGAATTGCTTTGTCTTTTCAGCTTGTGCAATTTTGCTGGTCGCCTTGGCTCGGGTGTGCTGTCCGAACACTATGTTAGGTCATTACTCTTATGCTCTTACTTAAGAAGCATTAAACTGGGTAGAAAATGCAAATGTTTTCTTGTTTTGTTTGAAAAGTTCCAAACCTCAGTTGAAGTTTTTGTGTCAGCATACATGACATGATTTCACCTTGCTAAAATTTAAAGTTCTTATACTGTGCAGTTTACATGGATTCTTTCACCTTCTTTGTTTTTGCTCTCACCGAGTCATGTTGCCTTTTATTTAGTATCTAAAAACCTTAGGAAGTGCATCCTGGCAATAATTTTCTTAATTTTCGAAAGATGATTGTGGTTTCTTGACAATTTTTTGAATTCTGTCTTCAAAACAAAATTCCAACCATATTTTTGTTTGATGTGATACTATGGGACTCTTGGAAGATCTTCTCCAATTTCATTTGGAATTATCATAATTGCAGATCAAAAGCAATTCCTCGGACAGTTTGGATTACGTGCACGCATATTATGATGATCTTGACATTCCTCCTGTATGCATCAGCTCTCAGTGGTACCCTCTATGCTGCGACTGTACTGCTTGGAGTCTGCTGTGGCGTCATATACTCTTTGATGGTTCCAACTGCCTCAGAGCTTTTTGGCTTGAAACATTTTGGCCTTATTTATAACTTCATAGTACTGGGAAATCCTATTGGTGCGCTCCTTTTCTCCGGACTGCTTGCCGGTAAATTATACGATGCAGAAGCTACCAAGCAGGGAAGTTCCACCTGCATAGGTGCTGAGTGCTTCAGGCTTACCTTCCTGGTCCTAGCTGGAGTCTGTGGGCTAGGCACCATCCTGAGCATAATTTTGACAATCAGAATCCGACCTGTTTACCAGATGCTTTACGCCGGAGGCTCGTTTCGCGTGCCTCAAGCATCAGACCGCTGAAATTTACAGAATATAATGATTATCAATAAAATCCAGGCATGCCTATTTTTGGGTTGGTCTGTCCACCAATCTTATTTTTTGCTCTCTAGGAAGCAGATTGCGGCTTGCATTGGCTATATATGATGATGATGTTGTTGCATATTATCTGGGTGAGTCAGTGACCAGTGATTACTGTGAAACAATGGCCAAGATTTTGTGGATACATAGTTAAAACAGCACATGATGCTGTACTTTAAACAGGAGCATGTGCACTCTCCTGAATTAGATGCTATTGATCAATATAATATAATTGAGCTTCTTCCTTTCCCAAGAGGAATTTATAATTTACAATTTTTCTTTCTGACATCTTATTTTGCATTAGGATCATACTTCAATGTATTCTTTGGATCATAAACTAATTGTATACGTTGTAAATATTGTTGCAACATGAAGTAATAGAAATTTACCAATATAAAAATTCTCAGTAAATGGAACCTTTTAAACCCAGACATTTCTTTGTCGTTCATAAATATAAAATATGCGGACGCTCCCATTTGTGCTTTTTTAAATTTTTGGTCAAAATACAGCTGCCAAAATCCAATATTAAATATGTTTACAGTTCAATAAAAGTGACAACACTATCAAAAGAGTCAAGATTCACCCAAAACAAATATATCTGAATATTTCTGCCAGTACAAATTTTCAGTATTTTCAACCCAAAAAACGGATACAGATACAATTCTTGCTACGTATTTGCACATATGTAACACAAATTCTTTTCAAAAAGACACTAAGGACTAGTGCATTCTTGTCTATCAAAGGTAAAAAGAAAAAAGATTATAGCATACAAAAGCTAAGTGGAGACAGCTTGATTGCCGAAACAGACCCTTGCTGCCCAAGTCTTCCTTTTTATCTTGACCCACCACTAAAGAAAAAGATCAATTCAATGATCTTCTTCTTTAACACACCCCTATAAATTAAGTAAAAATTTAATAAAAAAAATAAAAATTAAAATAAAAATCTGGTGGAAGAACCCCTAAAACCCATCTCTCACCATTACAATCTAAAATCAAATTCAGAACAAAATATTGAAAAGAAAAAATTTGACCTTTCATGTGGGTTTCAAGTTCTGAAACATTGTATCCCATCTGATCTCTTCAACTCCTGTTGACCAATACCGATCATCATCTGCAACCTCATGATGATCATGATCATGTTCATGATGATCATAACCATTCATCTTCTCCTCCTTATTATGATCATAACTAAATACAGGGCTTGAAAAACTATTGACCCTTCCACTGGTGAGGAGCAGTCTTCCGGGTTTAGGCAGCATCAACTTCTTGTTCCTCTTCAACATGGCACTTCTCCATCTTGTGCCATAACTAGGCTTATTAGGCACAACAACAAGAGCTGTAGATGAATCTTCTCTTCGAACCCAAGTCCTCAAATACTTAGCAAGAGATCTTTTTGTTCTCTTGATAGCAACTATGAGCCTTGACACAGGCCTTGGACCAGCTGCTCCCTTTTCTTTTCTTGCCAGCTTGAGGATCTCTAGCCTGTGCTTGGCTATAGATATGCCCATGCTTTGAAGAAACTCATGGTTGAAATAAGCTATGTCTTCTTCTTCTAGCTCATTGTGAGCAAAAGCAAGGCCGTATTCATACACGAGAGTTGGCTCCAAGCCAGTTTTAGAGAGCCACGAAAACCAGTCCATGACTCTTTGAAGTGTAATGAAATGAATGTGTGATGCGTGTTGAAAGTTTGAGAGATATGTGTGTCTATATATATATAAAGTAGGAAAAGAGGCAATGGTTTTTTTTTTTAAATAAAAAATAACTTTTTTTTTGCCCTACGGATGAGAGAGTCTTAAATGGGATGCATGTGCATAATAAAAAAATAAATAAACAAAAACATACAGAAATGATTTAGTGCAGTGAAATAATTTAATTCACTGATGAGTAACTGGACATATGACGTAATTTTATAATTTTATTTGAATAATATTGAAATTATGGATCAATCAAATAATTGTAATATTAGTACAGCTCATTATAATAGTAGTAACATTACTCACTAATAGTAACATAATCAAATAATTTTGTTATATATATTTGTCAATCTTCTATTTTATGATATGGTAATATGGTTGTTGAAACTTGAGAATGAATAAAGCAGAAAGAAAAGTTTGAAGTGGGGTTTGCATGGCCAAATGGCAATGTTAACACCAAAAAATGTGATCAAGGAGTGTGAGCGAAGGATTGTTAATTCTTGGAGAGAAAATGGATTGCCATCAATCACGCTATGGGAAAAGAGTAACGTGTAGGGACCCCCCACTACTTCTGTTTTTGTGGAAAATTTTGGAATAAAAATTTCAAACAAGGCAACTCGACTTGTGGAAAAGATGGATTCTCTGGTTTTTAGTTTAACTACAAGCAACTCCCTTTGAATCAATGCTACCAAATGACTTGAATGACAAATTTTATGAATTAGCTCTAACTCATCAACTACTAATCTTGCTTAAAGAATCTATTCAATTTCTTCCGTTGCTTTAAGACCATATTGAATAACGTGTGAAAAGCATGGTTTCATGGTTAAGATCCATTGAGTTTCTAGATTAATTAATCTCACCTAACAGAAGTAGATTGGGTTATTGCTAGGTCCTAGGCTTAGGCTTAACTTAGGAAAATAAAAGAAAGAAGAAATTAGTTTTGCGAATTGACATGGGAAATTTTCAATTTTTCTTTTTAATTTTAGAAAACAATTACTAGTTAATTATGATGTCTTATAATATCAATGATATGTAGAAAAGTTCTTCCGAACTTGATCAAGAAACTACTTTATACAAATTGGTCGGTTTAAATATGAGGGAGGTTTGAAGATATACAATAAAAATAAGATGACTTGGTTGACATAAAATTTAATTGTTAATTATCATTGTATTAGGTGTTGTCCGCCATCACTAACTAAATAATTACCACTTTATTATATTTGAACGCTTTATCATAAAAATTAAAAGCAAAAAGGACAAGAGTTGACATCACGGCTTTGCCTTAATTTAATTCTTAAATCCTTACGACTCCCGAAGAAAAACTTTATTGCATATCAATTTCTTGCTTTTTTTTTTTGGCAGTGATTCATTTATTAATATTTGATAAAAAAAAATGTCTCCGTTTGGTTTCCATAAATATGTATAATGCAATTGATTAATTGGGTTAAATTTGGAAAAGAAATTAATTCTTATTCATATACTGTTATTAAAATAAATATGATAGAAAATCTTTAAAAACTCACTTGAGATCAAATCAATAAAGAATCTAATTTCGTTGAATTTATAATAAGATTACAAACATATAATTTATTTCTTTTAAAATAATTGTAATTTAATTGTATTAGTTGCAGGCTTGCTGCCTGCCATCACGTATAAGGCTCCGTTTGGTACAGCTTATTAAATAGAGCTTATAACAATAGAGCTTATAGCACTAGAGCTTATACCAATAGAGTTTTTGGATAAAAAGTCATTGAGTGTTTGGTTGTCAATAAAAAAAGTACTTTTGAACCATTAAACTGTGTAATTTTTTTTATATTATATATTTTTAGAAAAGCTATATAACCTCTACTCCCAAAAGCTCAAATTTTGGGCTTTTGCTAGTAGAGGTAAATCGGCTTATTTAAGCTAAAAAAACTTTACTAAAAAAATAATCAAACACCATAAAAATTTTTAAAAAGTACTTATACGATTAAATAAACACTTATATATTTTAAATAAGTCATACCAAACAGGCACTAAGACTATTTTATTATTATCTTGATTAGCCTAAAAATAATATAAAGTAATCCTTCAGTTGAAAGCTTAAACTGTTGACAATTTAACTTAATTATGCCGAAGTATATAATCTATATGCTGAAAGAAATTTAAAACCTTGTAATATTGGTTTCCTAAGGGTTGAGAATTTCTAATCTATTTTTGTTACATGCACGTGCGCGCACACACAAAGAATTCAAGATTAGAGGTGTAAAATGAGTCGGATCAAAATGACACTAATGAGTCTAATACAGAGAAGGAAAAAAATTACAAGCCAATGAGAGTTCAAATAAATTGATGAAATTAAGAATGATGAAGGGATCTAATTTTTTTACATGAGAGAACTCACAGATAAGTTTATAATAATTAAAAGTGAAAAAAAGAAAAAAAATTGCGAGATTCAGAGACGGATTGCTAATGATGCCCAGATTGAAAGCATGCAAAAATAAAGATAAAGACTTAATTAGATTAACTCCTAAGGAACATAATCATCATTAATTTGGCGCCCAAATTATCACAGACAGCCCGGCCGCCTTACCAAAGACATAATTTCTTTCATCTATCGTGTGATCAATAATTTAATACGAAATCTTCCAAAAATAATTAATAAAAAAAGTTAAAAAAATGGTAGATACGACTCTTTTGTTTGTGGCTCCATAACAAATGGGGATATTTGGTATCTACTTTTGTTACTTAATGACTTTAAATCACTTTCAGTACTAAGCACTATCTCAAAACCACATCTTTTAAAAGTGTTTTGTTGGTTATTCAATTTTCTTCCACATTCACATGCATATCTATCAATTGTGTATTTTACTTTTTGTTGCTTATTAAACCATGTCAATTCATGGCTTCAGCACCAAGCATTACTATTTCAAAAGCACTTCTTTATAAAGTGTTTTGTCTGTTTTTCCAATTTTCACCCACATTCACATGCATGCATATATATATATATGGATTACATTTTGGACTAAAAAATTCTCACGGCCTTACTAGTGACTTGTGAGTGTAGAGTACTATTTGCATGTGAGCGACAAATGTTGTTTTTTTTTGTCCTTTTTTTTAAGTGAAAGAACAATGGTGAGAGCTTTAAACTATAAATTTTTTTTAAAAAAAGGAATTAATTGGTTGTTAAACCGTTCTATTATTTTATTTTTTAGCTCATGTGAAGAAGAATCTTTTCAATGCCTAGAGATTTAGATTGCACCATAACAGAGCTATCTAATTAGGATCCATTTAATTAACAAAGATTTCTTATCATTTATAATTAAACAAACCGAAAAGCTAAATTAGAATCTTTTTTTGAAATATTAAAATCCCTCAAATACTTCTTGGAAAACAAAAAAAAAAAGTTTACCTAATCTATATATATATATATTAAAAAGAATAGTCTCAAACACAAACATATCTTTAAAATTTGTTGATTTCTATTGTACATAAATCGAGTTTAATTGAGATCAGTTCATTCACGTTGCACGCTTATGGAGACCCATGCAGTGTTGAGATAATAAATACAAGCTCTTTTTGTCGTTGCCATTCCTAAATAAAATGATCATTCAAATGCCCAGTGTGGGCATAATCAATAATGCCTACTAGCCAACAGTATTGGGATCTATTCTTGTCCAAGTTAAGTTAGTTTTTCATTTTCTTGTTTGCTTATAATAATGCAAATTTCAACAAAATAAACTTTTTTTTTTAACATCGACCACTTCCTTTACTTGTGTATTTAGAATCAGATTCGAATAATTATGAATCCTAGTGTGTGTGGTTCCATATATATAATCCTCTGCAATGCAAGCGCCTTTATTATTATTTTTTTTATGTGAATATATTGTTAAGACATGAGATTTAATAGAGTTATATTTTAATATTATTAAACTGTATAATCTAATAATGTGTTTGCATTAAAAAAAAAATGAGAGTCCTCGTACTTGAGAATGTGTGTGTATATATATGAGTTCTGTTAAAAGAAAAATTTATGCAAAAGAAAATCGTAACATTTATTTACCAATCACAAAGATGCACAGAGAAACTGCCTGTAAACTAGTTAAGAGACACTTTCATTGCCACCTTTCATGGTTAGGAAGTTCCATATTTAAACTTACGTAATAGCTCTAGAGAATCCCTTATACACACATACACACACTGACTTACGTTGTGTATACTAGGGTTGATGTAGGAGATCCTAACCGAATTTGATATTTAATCATAACGAATTTATATCCAGGACTAAGTTGAGTAACATTCAAAGAGTTTTATTTATTTCACCACTCAAATTTGAATCCTAAATGAGTAAGGGAATAAAAAAAAAAATCATCGCCTTATCTTTAAAAAAAAAATGCTAATATAACATTTCAAAACATGAAATGCTCATGCAATTTTTATAATTTGTTTTTGACAAGTGTGGAATGGATGTGATCGGTATATTTAATAATAGAGAAACAAACCCAACTGCTCTATACATAATTAACTATAACGTTTACATCAATATTACTGTATTTAATTTTAGCAATAAATATAATGAGTGGTAAGCCAACATTATTTATTTTGAAAAAAAAAATTCTCATATGTTTGTAAGTCATTCATGTTGAGTGACATCTGTTTTGGTAACTAGTGATGTCGCTTGTTATGGACACTAATTAATTAAAATTATTTTAATAGAAGTTCATCATCTTTTGCACCTAATTAGTGATTTTCAAACATAAAACTAAATGAAGTTAGTTAACAGGTGATGATTTTGGTGCTTTTACTCTATATGCATGCGAATGTAATTTGTTCCTAACTCATAATCCAAGGATTCATATATATATATATATATATATATTAAAAGCATCATCTTTTGAAAAAAAAATTAAACAAGTAACACAGCTAAACAAAACCCTCCACAAATGAACTTCAATTGATTAAAGACAGTGACAAATCAAAAACGACAGCTATCAAGCTGTTTGTAGCGCGTGAGTCACGTGGGTAGGAAGTTTGGAATTTAATCATTTGAGTCCTTATCTGTTTTGCTAACTGCTAAATTGCTAATTGCACTTGTAAGGTCTCTTCTGCCGACAGTTTTTTTGGACACTTTAGCGCGTACGCATCATTATTCTATGGATATAATATGCTTGTACTTTGTTCATGAATTATTGTCTTATATAACTGTATTTTTGTCTAGGCACCACAACAACAATAGTTGTGTTACACTATAGTATTGTGACATAGTTATTTAGGGCATGTTTAATATTGTTTTTTAAATTATTTTTTTTAATGATGAATGAATGATACTTTTTTTTTAATTTAAAAATATGTTTGATAATGTGTTTATGTATTTTTAACCAACCAGGGGTGAACCCAAGAATTAATATTACTCGAGGTTAAATTTTAAAATTTATATTTTAAAGTGAACATAAAAATTTATAAGTAGAAAAAAAGTACATTAAATAAAGAGAAACACCAAGAACCTTATCCCTCTAAATATGTACTATATATAAAAATAATTACAAAAAAGAGTAGAAAATAAAAGACAACTCAAATATGAAAACACTACTTTTTAATTATAGAATCTGAAATTTCAACATATAATAACATGTAATTACATAAGGATTAAAAAATCAATTAATAATTTCAAATTAAAATAGATCAATACATGTAGTTACAATCAATTAAAAATTGCAAATGAAACTTTTATGTTTGAAGTGAAATACTAAATTACTAGAATTAATAAATTAAACAACTAAAATTTATTCATCATTTCAAATTGTAAAAGTTATTAGTCAAAAGTTTCAAAATAAACTAAACTTAATTCGGCAAAAAGGTATTTGGGTGCAATTGTTTCTTTGTCAGGCGTTCTGCCTCTCTTTAAAGAACTAGATGTTAATTATTCTTCTATCAAAAGCTCCTTAAAAGACTCAAATTGTATTTTCTAACTTGTTCTCTTAGGTTTTTTTAAACTAATAAATAAAATCTAAAAATTCACATAAAAATTTTATAAAAATATTAATAATTGTTACTATATGATGTTTTTGTAAGTACTTTTAATATTAATGACGATGTTATATTACAATGACAGGTTTTTTTCTCAATTAGAAGTTTTTTAAAATAAATTAAAGCAATAATAAAATTTTAGCTCCCTGATTTTTCAATCTATTCAATAAATATGTAATTTAACCATTTTATAAAATAAGTCACTAATTGCAATTGAAAATAATATAATTGAATTAGGACATATTTGTAAATAAAATAAAAACTCTACTGTTATATAAAATTGATGAAAACATTAGGGTAATTTAGTTAGAGACATATTTAAAAACAATAAAAACTCCATTCTTTCCTAAATTGATGAAAACATAAGGGTAATTGAGTTAGGGACATATTTTAGTATAAGAGTAATGATATGAACACAAACTCTTATACAAACTTATTTTGTACAAACTGATGTGGCATTAATTTATTGGTTGAATTAAATATCTCTTGACCCACATGATTTGTTTATATTATTTTACATTTTCATTCAACCAATAAATTAATGCCACATCAGTTTGTACAATATAAATTTGTACAAGATTTTGTGGCTGTATCATTACTCTTTAGTATAAAATAAAACCTCTATTGTTATACTAAATTGATGAAAATATAAGGGTAATTGAGTAAGGGATATTTATGAAAATAAAATAAAAACTCTATTCTTTTTCTAAATTAATGAAAAAGTAAGAGGTATAAACAATTTTTTTCTGAACTAAATGGGCTACGGTCCGGGTAGCCCACGTGTAGGTCCGCCACCGCTTGTAACAAGAAAAATAGAATTTGAAAAAGATGTATTTGATAGAATATTCTAAAGGAGAAATGTGAGAAGAAACCATGAAAAATGGTGATAAATATTGGCGTTTTTCATCTTTTTCTTCGGAAAATGTAAGGCCATGGCCATCAATTTCATTTATAGAGTATAATATTCCTAGAACGCTTTTATCCAATCTGTTTTTATCATTCTTATTTTTTTAAAATAAAAAATAATAATTTGTAAAACAAGTGATGATATAGTTACAAATTATTTTGTACAAGATGACGTGGTATAAATTTACTGGTTAGATGAAAATATAAAATAAAAAATAAATCATGTGAATCAAGATCTCCTAATCTAATCTTTCCTAAACTTTGTAAAAGATCATGAGATATGTTATTTATGTCTTTCTAAGAATAACATGGTGTTTTTTTTTTGTGTCTGAAATCTGAATAAATCAGAATTAGTCTAAATTCTGAATAAAGTTGTATGTCCAAATCTGGATGATATGTTTCCTTTTTTTTTGTATGAATCAATAAAAATAAATATTAAGTTATTTTTTAACTTAAAATTTTAAAAACTAATATTTTTATATTTATCCCCTTTCAAATTATAAATGTTAAACAAATAATAAATATCTTTATGAATACAAATAAGATAATATATTATCATAATGTAAATCATATTCAATTGAATACAACTCTTTAATATTCTATATTGTATATGTTAATCAATTGTATTATAGTTTATGATGTTTTTATATGAAAAATATTCATAAAAATTATGAAGATAAATAAAAATGCTAATTTGAAGAAAATAAAAAGATAAAAATAATAATAGTCTACCTCTACATGTTATCACGAGTCGATGGGTAATAATACTAATTATTAAATTTTATTTAGGTAAGGGTGAAAATTAATTAATTAGATAGAGATATTTTAGAGAATATCTTTCAACGATTTCATTAAGACTTTTTATATTAAGCAAAAAGATAAAAAGTTCAACTTAATAACGTAATGACTTAATGGATGAAATTTTTCATTAAGTTGAAAAAACAAACATACTTAAAAACTTAATTGATTAAAATTAAGTTAACTAAGTCATTAACAAAAAAAAATGGTCCCTAAGTCAATTAAATCATTAAGTCGAAAAAAAAATAAATGACCCCTAAGACTTAATTGATTTTAAACTTTTTTTACTAAAATAAAAATAAATCGTTTTCTTGCCTTATTAAAACTCTAAGATTAATGGATATTTAAAGTTATGTTTGTTTGTTTTTTTTATCTGAAATCTAAATAGATATGAATTTAACTGAAATCTGAATATGTCTGAATGAAATGTTTGTTTTTTCTTTTTCAACATTTGAAGAGAAAAATTTATAAGTTAGTAGTTTGACATAAATATGCTTTTACGTGGTGCATATATTTATTCTTCACAATGTATAATTTTCACAAGTTGAATAGTTTGGTAGTATTAATATATATATATANTGAGATTTGAAATTAAAATTTTCCTTTCAGACTTTCAGATAAAAGTGGATTTTTTTTTACTTTTTTTATTCAAATAAAATTATTATAATAAGTTAAAAAAACAACATAAAATAAATTTTAAAAAAAAAATTAATTTCAAACTACAAACTAAAAAAACAAACACCACCTAAGTCTAACAACGTTAACTCGACTTTTTTTTTTGTCGGTCATTTTTTCTCTTTTCATTTTTCTATTGCCTTTCCTCCTATTTCATGATCGCCCAGCAAACTTTGATAGTCAATAGTCAATCAAGCATGTCAGATGTCTTGCTTTGCTTTCTTTCTTTCTTTGTTTTTTAATTTTTTTTAATTTGTCTTTCTAGGGACCCAAATTAAATGGAGAATGAGAAAGATGGAACAATATTTATGAGATTAAATTGACTGGAGACGATTGCAATTGAAAATAAATAGAATTGTCTTCAATTGATATTGTTGTCTACTTCAAGTGTCTTTAATTGTTACTGCAGACTACCGCTAATAATAATGCATTCAATTTTAATCTAATTCCATGATATAAATTCTTAAAAAAATTTAAGAACTAATTGGGAACGTTTCTTCTTTGCTCAAGTTTAAACTAAAACTTTAAAGCTTGTGACATAAGAAATAGAGAAGAAGAAGCGATGAAGAAGCAGCCGTTTGTGATGAGGTTGGTTTAAGTTTCACGCGTTTATTTAGCCAAGAAAACGATCTATTTTTCTTTTAATAAGAAAAGTCTTAAGGTAAATTGAATCTCACCCTTAGAAAAACACTTAAATAACCATATAACATGTGTTATGAATTATGATCTTATATAGAGTTTAGGAAAGATTAAATAAGGAGAGAATTCAAATTCATCAATCGTACTACATCAATTTGCACAAATTAAATTTATATAAGATTTTATAATTATATTATTATTCTTGAAAAATAATAACATACGTACTAATATCTGTTATTCTGTTTACGCAAATAAGTTTGAGAACATCATCAACAACGGTTTTAGTTATTTGTAAATTAAATTATCTTTGTTAAATAGAAATGGTACCTTAAGAATAGTTAAAAAAATCCTATGGATAAATATTATTAACAATGATTAAGATCATCCACTCATAGTAACTTTTACTTTTACTAAATACATAAATGTAGTTGGTGGCCGGTTAATAAAATTAATAAAAAAAAATACTTAAGGTGAGTATAGAATAGCAAATTACACATATTAGTTAAGTGTCACTCTCTTAGTTTTTCTTTTCACTTAAACTGGTTAATTTATCTTTTATTCATTAAATTTGTTCAATTCAATCGTGTATCCACTAGTCATTAAACTCAAATGCTTTAACATTCTCTACAATAAATCTAAAAGCTTTTGCATATTCCATGAATTGATTGTTTTAATTGAGTTTGATCAGTCTAAATCAAAGAGACTTGACTTGAAGCCAGAACCACGAGTTGATTTTCTGGTTTTTATTTGCGCTATCATTTCATCAATGTCTCTAATCAAATAATTATCACCCCGCATTTGGATAATTCTTCAATCAATGCACGACAAGGGCAACATTTATGGTCATGAGATTTAAATTTTCATATTTGTCTTACTTAGAATTTTGAAATATCTTACACCGCTTTCATCATGACCAAAACGTATGGTTAGGATTGGGCTATTTTTAAAAACATCCCTTAAGGTTTGATATAATTACACTTAAATGGTGAGTTTGATTGTATTATCACTTACCTCCTATGCCGTTAGTGTACATACGGTTTGACCGTTAGTCGACGAAGGCAAAAATGTAAAAGATAATGTGAAATTCTTAAAAAAAATTAAAAAATAATAAAAAAGGTTTAAAATCCATTAGATAATTATATTAACCGATTATACACAATATCCATTGTGTAAAAGAGTGCATTTATCTTTCCCTTCTCTTTTCCTAGCACAAAAAAGCAATGAATGACATTCTCTCATAATTTTCACTCCACTCCCCTACTCTCATTTGCTGGAACAAAAAGAAATACACATCAAGAGTATATATAACTCATGAAGAAGAAAAGTATGGGTGGTTGGAGAAGGCCACCGATCGGTGACGATCGATAGCGGCTTGAATATGCCACTTGTTTTGGAGTTTGTAAGAGGCTAGTTACTTTATCAAAGTTTAAAATTTTTAAATACCTTTGATTTTCTTATTTTTTGAGATTTTATAAATGGTTGGTGGTTGTGTTTGATTTGTCTTGTTCATGGGTTAGTGGTGAAAAATTAATTAAAAGGAGAATGGGTTCAACCATATGTACCCATGAGTTGAAAAAAATTAATTATTAGTTATTTTATATTTATGATTTACACCATACATAATGTAATAAGGCATATAAAATCTTACTTAGAATTTTGAAATATTTTACACCGCTCTCATCATAACCAAAACGTATGGTTAGGATTTATAATAATCCTGTCATTTCTCAAATAATATTTCAAGAGTATCTATCACAAATTCATGACATTAAGGGTGTGTTTGGGATTGAGGTGCTGTAGCTTTTAAGCTACAGCTGCTGTGAAAAAAAAGCTGTAATTATGAAATAAAAGTTAATAATATATAGTAAATATACATTTTAAATAATAATTTTATCAAAATTATTAAAGATATAATAAATTTTATATTATACAAGTGAAAAATTATATCAACATAGCTTAAAAGTTACAGCAGCTAGTGTTTACCAAACACTTTAGTGTTGTAGCTTTTAAGCTACAGCTGCCCAACCTCAATCCCAAACGCACCCTAAATAGATGATAAATTTTTATAAATTATGAAATTAAAAGTAAATCTCACGTCACGTCAATGCGATTGAAAGTAAATAACATATGAGCATATATATTTCACATCACAATTAACATCCGCGCAGGGCAAGGAATTTTATTTTTCTGCGTGATTGAAACTAAATAATCCGCCGCTCGATTGAAACCGCATCCCAAAGAGTACCTTCAAAGGGATCAAGCCAAAAGATTGTCAGATTACAAAGAGGATAACATTACTAGGAATATTGAAGCATTGATGCACCATTTTTATTCATTTATTTTTTTTCCCTACTTCCACTTGTCCAAAATTATAGTAATCAATTTTCATAACTTTTTTTCTCATAAAATTATATACAGCAAATGAATGCAAGAAAAAGAGTCTTGTACATGAAGGAAATTAACAAGCAGAGTGTAAGAAAAAGCACGCTCCAGAAATTAATCAAATTTGATCTCTGCTCAAACATCTCTGAAACAGCGAAGAAAAGCATTTCGAGTGGCTTCATCCTCCCATTGAAGCTGTTCCCACCAATTTCTGTCTCCAGAAATAACAATTTTACTCTCCTTCGCGCTGTTGGAATCTAGTGGAAGCTTTTTAAGATTTTTGCAATGCATGAAACGCATTGCTTTCAGATGTGGGAAGGGCAGGGGCTTCCAGTAAATGCTCTTCAAATTTTTAGCACCAAATACTTCAAGATTTTGGAGTTTTTCAAATGGGTTTAGATTTGCCATTACCTCTGGAACTTCTGCAAATTTACCCACACTTGTGATTTCTTCCATAGCACGGCAACCTGTTACATTAATAGACTTGAGGTTCGGAGCGAAAACAAGGAATGTCAAGTCCTTCAATTTACCGCAACCGTTTATTTCAACCTTATTGAGGCTGCGGAAAGCAAATTGTTGAACTCCCCCTGTATAATCCATCTTTAATTCTTCCAATTTTTTACACTCTACAATCCGTAGACTCTTGAGTTGCTTCAGATCGGCCAAAGCTGAAACTTCGAGCGATGTCGAATCTTTGAAGTGTTGGAGCAACAGAGCTTGAGTACAACTTCGTAACTTATGCGAGTTCAAAAAGCTTTGGAGACCATGAGAACTTCTCAAGGTGAAGCTAATCACCTCTAAATATTTCAAACCAAGCAGTTCCTCTACTATGAGTTCACCCCCACCAAATAAAATGCTGTCTTCTGATGCTTCATCATATGCATTATGACTAGCACCAAACATTCTCAACACATGTAACCTTGAAAGATTAGATATCAGTTGACGTGGAATTGTTTTTAAATTCCATGTGTAATCCAAATCCAAACATTTAAGATTTACCAATGCCTTCAACTCTCCTGGCAACTCTTCTATGTCGGAATATGACAGGTCAAGATGTTGCAGTGAAAACAACTTTGAAATCCCCACTGGTAAGTTGGTTAGTTTGCTGTTCGACAGATTTAAAACTTTGAGGGAGGGCATAAATTGGAAGAAGTCATTGGCGATCATCTGAAGCCCATTTCTGTTGAGGAAACAAGTGAGGAGATGAGGACATGTAGGAATCTCTGGTAGATTCGTAATTTGATTGTGCATCAATGACAATCTCCTTGCCTTTTCCCATCCTCTGACATCGGGTGCTTCAACTAATCCAACGCCAGCATAAACAAAAAAATTCTCCTTCTCCTTTTCAATGTCGCCTGCTATCCATAATGCCATATCTCGAATCACGTCATGCATTTTTACTTCACCGTCTCCTCCCTCTTCCAGTAAACAAGCATGAAGAAGAATGCCCAGAATATGGTATCCTTCGTTCTGTTCTCCAAACCTATCCCTTTCTGTCAAAAATCCCTCGCCGATCAAACAGTCTATCAAATTCTCTTTAGAAATGCAATAATCTTCTGGATATAAACTACAATATAAGAGACATGATCTAATTGTGTTACTGGGCAAACTATCGTAACTGAATTTTAAAAGAGGATAAACCTCATTTCCCAAACCTGGGAACTGAGAACTTGATGTTCTTAGCACCTCAATTGCGTAACTCCATTCTTCAGGTGTCTTCTTGCAAGCCATGGCTCGGCCTATGGTAATAAGTGCTAGAGGCAAACCACCACACTCTCTGGCTGCTGTTTGGGCTAGTTGAAGAATATCGGGATGACTGTTCAGAGTTTCTTCTCCAACGTTCTGCCGAAACAATTCCCAAGCATCGATATTTGATAAGCACGCCACTTTAAACCTCGTGTGAGCTCCCATCAAACCACAAACTTCTTCGGAACGGGTTGTGAATACCACTTTGGATGCATTATTTTGTGGGCCAGGAAGAGGGACGCCCACTTTTGTTAAATCAACCCGCTGCCATAAGTCATCTAGCAACAGCACAAACTTCTTCTCCTTCAAAATCCTGAAGATGTCTAAAGCTTTCTGTTCAATTCTTCTACTCTTCCATGCATCGTTCAACAAACCAATCTTCTCCCCGATAGTTTCTTGAATGTTTTCAAGTCGCAAGTCTTTTGACACTACGACCCATATCACATAATTAAAATTAGTTGGACTCTCAAGAAATTTGTTGTTGATCTGGGTCAATAGTGTAGTTTTACCGACACCGCCCATGCCGTATAGGCCAACAATTCCTACTGATAATTCTTCAAGACATCTCCAAACTTGCTCGAGTTGTGATTGCAGGCCTACTACTGTCGGCTCGATAGGCCTTTCATCCGCTACTGATTCTGGAGCTCTCTCAGCTACCACTTCGAAGGCTCCTTCGGCCATTAAAGTCCCGACATCTCTTAGCTTTTTAGCCACTTGTTTGCCAAACTTGTAGCTCGAATGGCAGTTCTTGGAACAGTAGCCTCCAAGACATAGTTTCTCAATTTCTTGAGAGCCATGTCTTATCAATTCATCAGCTTCAGCTTTAAAAGCGTCCACTCTCGAAAGCCAGCCTTGAACTTTGTTCAGCCTTGTCACCATTGGTTGCCTTTCAGCGTTGACGACTCTCGCCATCACATCGTTCTTTGCTTCGATTAGTTTTACCAATTCAGTCTCCAAGGCTACAACATTTTCTGGTAGGTTTCTTATATATGCTGCTTTTCCAAGAAAGCAATCCAGGCAACGATTGAAAATAGCACCATCGATTGCGATTTGCAAAATGTTACCCATTTTTTTTTTTTGGATAATAGAAATCAACTACGAGAAACCAAGATAATTTTAACACGAGCTGCTGCGGATTGAAAAAAATTTGTGTTTCGTAAATTTAGAAAGGATTAGACATGTACCATTCCTGACTGCTTTACTTGCCTTGAATAAATTAGCCTTTTGCTTTTGTAATTAATTTAAGATTTATCCTCAGCCTGTAATTTAATAAAAGAATTCTTCTTGTTGTCATTATGACCTTTCTTTTTGTTGTTCCATTTGTAATTAAATATGGAAAACGATAGCTGAACATCAGAACGACAAAACGAAAACAGAAACAGCAGCCGCTTGCTGCTGGTTTCATTCACTTACCATTTTCTCTGCATTTGCTGGCCCCACAGTTACATTAAAATATTAATAAAAAAAGAAAACGAATTCCCCACCTTATCTCTAAATCAGAAAGAGAAAATATCAAAGCAACCTCATCTAATTTGAAGAGAGTACTCTGCAGCTTTTATTATTTGAATGTAACGAGAGAGACCAATTTACTAATTAATCAGTAACAATTTCATCAAACTGTCTCTGTTTGTAGATCTATTACCACTGGTTTTGTTTCACTTTTTTTTCAATTATCGAACAGATCTATCTTCTCGCTTCTTCTAAATGCAGGGCTGAAAATGCAGCTATTTGAACTGAGAGAAGACAGAAGGAAATGCATTGGCTGGAAATGCAGCTAAAATGTACGACAGATGCAGATGCAGATAGAGTTCGGCCTTTCATTTTAGATCCTCACTTTAAAATGTGGGCCCACAAGTTTAAATAAAGCGCGTGAATAGAGTTCTGTTTTTTTTGTTTTTTTTTTTTTCCTTAGACAAGGGTTTTAACTTTTAACGTGAGGATCTAAAGTGAAAGGCCGAACTCTATTCACGCGCTTTTTTTAAACCTGTGGGCCCACATTTTTATTGGTTAATTAAATATTTCTGTCTTCCTTCTGACTTCTCTTAATTCAAAGAGCAGAACTCATTAAATATAACAACTTTTGCTTTTTTGTGCCACCAACGATTAAAATATTAAAAGCAATTAACGTATAATATTACTTTTCTGACCAAGGCTTCCAACAAGGTTGATCATGATAATTGAGGGGAAACAACGCAGCAACTTTTTTTTTTCTTTTTTTCTTTTTCCGAATTGGCATGTCGTTTAAATAAAATTCATAAAATAAAGAAACATTGGTTCAGAAAATTTATATTTGATTAAAATTTATTGTGTTTATATTACATTAACCATTGGCCGTAATAGTATATAATGGCCTATATGCAGAGTAATTAATCAAACCCCATTGAAAGTCAAAGTTGGTAACCAGCTAGCTAGAGCACCATAATAAAATACAATAGATTTAGTTAGTTAAATGTCTTGAAATTCATCTGAAAACCGACATGAATGCTTAATTAGGCAAATAATGGCATTTGACTAATGTAGTAACATGATAACATCAAATAAAATGGGTCATTTTATGATGCCGTGATTACAGTTACGATATCAATACCGTAATTAAACATAAATTATGTAAATAAAATATAAAACTTGTAAATCAACACTAACTATAAACTAAAACATAAATTTTAGAAATTAAACATAAAAATTGTAAATGAAAGATAAAACGAGTAAATTAATATAAAATTGATAAATTAATGTATTATTAGTAAATAAAATAAAAACTTACAAATGTAACATAAAACTCGTAAATCAATATTAAGTGCAAAATAAAACATAATTTTTAGAAATTAAACATAAGATTTGTAAATAGAAGATAAAACAAGTAAATTAATATAAAACTAGTAAATTAATGTATTACTAGTAAACAAAACAAAAACTTGTAGGTATAACTTAAAACTAGTAAATCAACATTAACTGTAAAATAAAACATAAATTTTGGAAACGAAACAAAAGACTTGTAAAGAAAAGGTAAAACAAGTAAATTACTATAAAATTGGTAATTTGATGTATTATTAGTAAATAAAACAAAAACTTAGAAATATAACATAAAACTAGTAAATCAACATTAAGCGCAAAATAAAACATAAATTTTAGAAATGGAACATAAGACTTGTAAATAAAAGATAAAACAAGTAAAATACTATAAAACTAGTAAATTAATGTAAAATAAAAACTCATTATAATGTTTATTATCTTATATATTTATTATTATTTTTGTATAAATTGAATTATGCTAATTTTGCATTTATGTAATACATGTGATGTTTTATTAAGGATGAAATTTATTTTCAAAATCAAATTTTGAAAAAAAATGTTATTTTAATATCTTTCATAGTTATTGTAAGATGAGGTTATTTTGCATCTTTCTACACTTCCTCAACAAAAATCCTAAATGGTCTATAAGTGCAAATAAAAAGTTTGAAATTGTATGAAGTATGCATAAGACTCAAAATGAGATCTAATTTTATTGATATATCATATATGTATCTAGTAATATAGGAATATTTTTTTAATTTTCTTTTTGGTTGATCCATATTAAGATAACTAATTGTGCTTAATTAACTTGTGTAATACATAGATATTATTATATAAATGAGAAAAAAAGTACACAAATGTCCTAGAATAAATATAGAATTTATGGTTAAACGAATTCAATAAAACTTATTCCATTATTTTTAGTATAATTTTTTTGTTTAATTAATGGGTAATTTTTTTATTTAATTAAACAAAATATTTTTTTGTAAATGAATAAAATATTTTTCATTAAAACTCTATAGAAACAATGTTAATTTTTTAAATAATTAATAATCTTGTATGAATTTACTGGTTTTACTTTATATCTACTAGCTCTATGTGCAGTTGACAATATTTATATCTATCACGATATTGATGCCATAATTTTCATTACGACATTATAGAATTTTCCCAAATTAATAATTGTCATCATAGATAGTAGTTTGTAAACAAATCTTTGCTAGTCTTTTATATATATATATATATATATATATATAACCCCCCCCCCCCTTCTCATTCAAGGGGAAAGACTTCAGGATTTTCAAATGCCAATTTGCCATAAGTTATAGTAGTAATTTTCACAGCAATTTCATAATAATTCATCAATCAGATAGAAGAAGGTGACATTTGTTAATTGCAAAGCAGGAAAACAAATCTTTGCAGACTTGTAATCGGCATCCTAAATAAATTCTTGTTCGGTATTGCATTTTTACTATTTTTGGAATTTTTTTTTATCTAAACGTCTTATTTACAATACACTAACAATTTTTATTTTATAATATCAGCTCTCTCTCTCTCTCTCTCTCTTTTCCACAACTACTGTATCTTTTTAGTGATAAATTCTATAATTTTGTATCTTTTTAGTGATAAATTCTATAGTTTTTGAGTTATAGCGTGTTAATACAAAAAATAACCTAAATTGGCTATTGGAAGAGACAACAGAGAAAAATCAAACCAAAAATTACGTATAGATTGTGAAAGAGGAGTAACATTACGTTATTAAAGTATTGAGGTACCAAGTCCTTTTTTAAAAAAATATATATATTTTTTCTTACTTCTCAAAAATGCCAATGTATTTCGTAGCTTTTAGTTTTTCGATTACGTTCAATTCTTCTATTTTTCCATGTATCGTTTAGCAAACCAATCTGCTCCCCGATAGTTCCTTGAATGTTTTGTTTTCAAGTCGCATATCTTTTGACACTACGACCCATATCACATAATTAAAATTAGTTGGACTCTGAATAAATTTATTGTGGATATGAGTCAATAGTGTAGTTTTACCAACACCGCCCATGCCGTATAGGCCAACAATTCTGACTGATTCCTCTCCAAGACATCTACGGACTTGCTCAAGTTGTGATTGCAAGCCTACTACGGTTGGCTCGGTGGGTCTCTCATCTACCGCAGATTGTGGTACTTCCTTAGCTATCACTTCAAAAGCTCCTTCAGCCATTAAAGCCTTGACATCTCTTAGCTTTCTAGCCACTCGTTTGCCAAACTCGTAGCTTGACTTGCAGTTCTTGGAACAGTAGCCTCCAAGACATAGTTTCTCAATTTCTTGAGAGCCACGTGTTCTCAATTTCTCAGCTTCGGTTTTGGCAGCTTCGACCCTGGAACTAGATGTTAATTATTCTTCTATCAAAAACTCTTTAAAATACTCAAATTTTATTTTCTAACTTGTTCTCTTAGTTTTTTTAAATTAATAAATAAAATCTGAAAATTCACATAAAAATTTTATGAAAATATTGATAATTGTTACTATATGTTGTTTCTGTAAGTACTTTTAATACTAATGACAATGTTATATTACATTGATAGATTTTTTTTTTCAATTAGAAATTTTTTAAAATAAATTAAAGCAATGATAAAATTTTAACTCCCTAATTTTTAAGTCTATTCAATAAATATATAATTTAATCATTTTATAAAATAAGTCACTAATTACAATTGAAAATAATATAATTGAATTAGGACATATTTGTAAACAAAAATAAAAACTCTATTGTTATATAAAATTGATGAAAACATTAGGGTAATTTAGTTAGGGACATATTTGAATATAAAATAAAAACTCTATTGGTGTACTAAATTGATGAAAACATAAAGGCAATTGAGTTAGGGACATATTTGAATATAAAATAAAACCTCTATTGTTATACTAAATTGATGAAAATATAAGGGTAATTGAGTAAGGGACATATATGAAAATAAAATAAAAACTCTATTCTTTTACTAAATTAATGAAAAAGTAAGGGGTATAAACAATTGTTTCTGGACTAAACCGGGCTGTCAGCCCGGTTAGCCCACGTGTAGGTCCGCCACCGCTTGTAACAAGAAAAATAGAATTTGAAAAAGATGTATTTGATAGAATATTCTAAAGGAGAAATGTGAGAAGAAAACATGAAAAATGGTGATAAATATTGGCGTTTTTCATCTTTTTCTTCGGAAAATGTAAGGCCATGGCCATCAATTTCATTTATAGAGTATAATATTCCTACAACGCTTTTATCCAATCTGTTTTTATCATTTTTATTTTTTAAAAATAAAAAATAGTAATTTGTAAAACAAGTGATGACATAGTTACAAATTATTTTGTACAAGATGACGGGGTATAAATTTACAGGTTAGATGAAAAAAAAAATCATGTGAATCAAGATCTCCTAATCTAATCTTTCCTAAATTTTGTATAAAATCATGAGACATGTTATTTTTTAAGTCTTTCTAAGAATAACATGGTGTTTTTTTTTTTGTCTGAAATCTAAATAAATCTGAATTAGTCTAAATTCTGAATAGAGTTGTATGTCCGAATCTGAATGATATGTTTCTTTTTTTTTTGTCTGAATCAATAAAAATAAATATTAAGTTGTTTTTTTAACTTAAATTTTAAAAACTAATATTTTTATATTTATCCCCTTTCAAATTATAAATGTTAAACAAATAATAAATATCTTTATGAATACAAATAAGATAATATATTATCATAATGTAAATCATATTCAATTGAATACAACTCTTTAATATTTTATATTGTATATGTTAATCAATTGTATTATAGTTTATGATGTTTTTATATGAAAAATATTCATAAAAATTA
>MKYO02030289.1:77158-133849 GCA_002013955.2 Citrus medica | reverse complement strand
ATATATATATATATATATATATATATATATATATATATATATATATATATATATATATATATATATCATTGTTGATCTTAATTTAATTTTGTAGTAAACGATGTAATTATAACATCAACATTTATTATAAAGTTAACACTATTGTTTTATTTTTGAACATTATTTGATTTGTTCAATATTTTAGTTTAGTTAACGCTATTATGTGAATAAAAATTTAAAGTAATTAAAAAAAATAACTTCAAGAATAATATAAAATATTAGGTTTATACATAATATTGAAAAATATATGAATTGTTAAGGGTATTTTTGAAATTTAAAATTAAAATTTTCCTTTCAGACTTAAGATAAAAGTGGATTTTTTCTACTTTTTTTGTTCAGATAAAATTATTATAATAAGTTAAAAAAACAACATAAAATAAATTTTTTTAAAAAAAAATTAATTTCAAACTACAAACTAAAAAAACAAACAACACCTAAGTCTAACAACGTTAACTCGACTTTTTTTTTTATCGGTCATTTTTTCTCTTTTCATTTTTCTATTGCCTTTCCTCCTATTTCATGATCGCCCAACAAACTTTGATAGTCAATAGTCAATCAAGCATGTCAGATGTCTTGCTTTGCTTTCTTTCTTTGTTTGTTTTTTTATTTTTTTTAATTTGTCTTTCTAGGGACCCAAATTAAATGGAGAATGAGAAAGATGGAACAATATTTATGAGATTAAATTGACAGGAGACGATTGCAATTGAAAACAATAGAAATTGTCTTCAATTGACATTGTTGTCTACTGCAAGTGTCTTTAATTGTTACTGCAGACTACCGATAATAATAATGCATTCAATTTTAATCTAATTCCATGATATAAATTCTTAAAAAAATTTAAGAACTAATTGGGAACGTCTCTTCTTTGCTCAAGTTTAAACTAAAACTTTAAAGCTTGTGACATAAGAAGTAGAGAAGAAGAAGCGATGAAGAAGCAGCCGTTTGTGATGAGGTCGGTTTAAGTTTCATGCGTTTATTTAGCCAAGAAAACGATTTATTTTTCTTTTAATAAGAAAAGTCTTAAGGTGAATTGAATCTCACCCTTAGAAAAAGACTTAAATAGCCATATAACATGTGTTATGATCTTATATAGAGTTTAGAAAAGATTAAATAAGGAGAGAATTCAATTCATCAATCGTACTACATTAATTTGTACGAACTAAATTTGTATAAAATTTTATAATTGTATTATTATTCTTGAAAAAAAATAACATACGTACTAATATCTTTTATTATGTTTACACAAATAAGTTTGAGAACATCATCAACAACGGTTTTAGTTATTTGTAAATTAAATTATCTTTGTTAAATAGAAATGGTACCTTAAGAGTAGTAAAAAATCCTATGGATAAACATTATTAACAATGATTAAGATCATCCACTCATAGTAACTTTTACTTTTACTAAATACATAAATGTAGTTGGTGGCCGGTTAATAAAATTAATAAAATAATACTTAAGGTGAGTATAGAATAGCAAATTACACATATTAGTTTAGTGTCACTCTCTTAGTGTTTTCACTTAAACTGATTAATTTATCTTTTATTCATTAAATTCGTTCAATTCAATCCTGTATCCAATAGTCATTAAACTCAAATGCTTTAACATTCTCTACAATAAATCTAAAAGCTTTTGCATATTCCATGAATTGATTGTTTTAATTGAGTTTGATCAGTCTAAATCAAAGAGACTTGACTTGAAGCCAGAACCACGAGTTGATTTTCTGGTTTTTATTTGCGCTATCATTTCATCAATGTCTCTAATCAAATAATTATCACCCCGCATTTGGATAATTCTTCAATCAATGCACGACAAGGGCAACATTTATGGTCATGAGATTTAAATTTTCATATTTGTCTTATTTAGAATTTTGAAATATCTTACACCGCTTTCATCATGACCAAAACGTATGGTTAGGATTGGGTTATTTTTAAAAACATCCCTTAAGGTTTGATATAATTACACTTAGATGGTGAGTTTGATTGTATTATCACTTACCTCTTATGCTGTTAGTGTACATACGGTTTGACCGTTAGTTGATGAGGGCAAAAATGTAAAAAATAATGTAAAATTCTTAAAAAAATAAAAAGAATAATAAAAAAGGTTTAAAATCCATTGGATAATTATATTAACCGATTATACACAATATCAATTGTGTAAAAGAGTGCATTTATCTTTCCATTCTCTTTTCCTAGCACAAAAAAGCAATGGATGACATTCTCTCATAATTTTCACTCTACTCCCCTACTCTCATTTGCTGGAACAAAAAAAAATACACATCAAGAGTATATATAACCCATAAAGAAGAAAAATATGGGTGGTCCGAGAAGGACACCGATCGGTGACGATCGACGGCGGCTTGAATATGCCACTTGTATTGGAGTTTGTAAGAGGTTAGTTACTTTATCAAAGTTTAAATTTTTTAAATACCTTTAGTTTTCTTATTTTTTGAGATTTTATAAGTGGTTGTTGGTTGTGTTTGATTTGTCTTGTTCATGGGTTAGTGGTGGAAAATTGATTAAAAGGAGAGTGGGTTCGACCATATGTGCCCATGGGTTGAAAAAAAATTAATTATTAGTTATTTTTATATTTATGATTTACACCATACATAGTATAATAAGGCATATAAAGTCAATAATTTGTTATTGTTATGTAAATGGGTGTGTAAAATAGAAGTACTCTTAGCTGTAATTTTTATTTTTCCTGCCAAAGTTTACTTAAGTTGATCTGTTTATAAATTTACAGTGTTTGTATGCGACTGTCGCACAAACACAGTTGCTGCGTTTTTGGACGACATGAATGTCTCCCGTGCGACAAGTCCTTGTCGCACTAATACATACTGTGTTTTTAGGTGACATTGTTATCGCACGTGCGACGAACTTATGTCACCTGTATTCAGTTTTTGTGTTTTTAGGCGACAAATTTTGTCACACAACGTATGGTTAGGATTTATAATAATCCTATCATTTCTCAAATAATATTTCAAGAGTATCTATCGTGAAGTCATGACATTAAATAGATGATAAATTTTTATAAATTATAAAATTATTGATTAAATCATCTTATTTTTCAAAGGATGAAATCTCCTTCATTTTATCGACAAACAATTTATATATATATATATATATATATTTATGGTCATGAAATTTAAATTTTCTTATTTGTCTCACTTAGAAGTGACCATAAATTTAAAATTTCTTATTTGTCTCACTTAAGAAGTTTGAAATATCTTACTACACTTACATCACGACCACAATATATGGTCAGGATTTATAATAATCCTATCATTTCTTAAAGTATATTTTAATGTCACGCCATTAAATAGATGATAAAATTTTATAATTTGTGAAATTACTAATTAAATCATCTTATTATTCAAACGACAAAATCTCCTTCATTTTATCGACAAACACTTTATAAATATTTAAATAGCTCATATAAGAAGGGACTCGATTCCTTTATTTGCGCATTAATGAGGTCATTTTTCATATATATGATCTTAAAGTGGATTCGACTCGTATTAGACTCAAATATTAATCTAAACAATGGTTTTGATAAACTTCTTATTGCTATTGCTAATTAGAGTTTATATAGAGTTCCAAATTTCGGAAAAGAAATGTCAAAGAGAAAGGCCCAGCCCAGGCCTTATTTTTTCTTTCTGTCCCTTCTCTAAAAACTAATGGGCTAGGCCCAACATAAACCAGGTCGGGTTCTACCTGTCCAGCGGGGCCCATTTGCTTTCAGTTTTCACTTGCAAATCCCTGAAGCAAAAGGAAAATAATAAGGAAACGAATCAAAATCAGTGACGACGAGAAGACGAATAAAATCCCTTTCGCTTCAATCTTCGTAAAAGATGGATGCAGCGAGGAAAAAGGCGATATTTCGCGCTAAGTTGAATGCTCAGAAGAAGGAGAAGCGGATAAATTCTCCTCTTGTAAGGTAAAAAATAAAAAATAAAAAGAAGCAAATTTATAAAAATAAAAAGATTTTTTTTAAAAAAAATTTTATTGAAATTTTCGTAAGATTTGTGGGTGTTATTAATGATTAGGGTTTCTTTTAAAAATTTATACAGGTATAACGAATTTGATCAACCTGTCTGTCGAGTTTGTGATGTTGTTTTGAAATCTGACTCGCAGTGGGATGCCCACCAAGCTTCTCGTAAACATCATGAGGTGCCCCAATCTTTTTCTCCTCTCCGAAAACAAATTTGATTAATGGTCAGTTATTAGTGTTTCTGAGAATTTGGTCATAATTGAATGACTTGCTTATGTGTGTTGTTGGGTAGGCAATTAAAAGTATCAAAGCTAGTGCTACTGGAAATAATACTCGGGTGGTGAGTGATGCTGCAGAGCCTGAGGCCGGTGTAGAGTCTTCTAGAAGTGAAAGCCGCTCAGCATCGCAAAATGCAGAGATTGAAAGCTCGGCAAAATTGGGTAAAGCTCGCCCGTCTTCTGTGCTTCCTTCGAATTTCTTTGATAGTCAGGAGGTGAAGAGACCAAAAACTGGTGAGAACTTGTTTAACTTCGAAGTGATTATTATAACATTACTTGTTTGCTGCTGGAATTGTGCAAAACGGGAACTTAATACATTTCTGAATTAGTCTCTAACGGTTGCTTTTGTCGTAGTGACATTGGTTAACTTCAAAATGCTTATCTTGTTTAGAATTTTCGCCGTTTACAGTTTCTTCTATTAATCTTGACATTCTAATTCATTTGCTGTTGTTAGTAATAGTATTCAGTATTTGAACTAGGCTGATTGAAACTTTGAATGTTTATTTACATGATAAAAAATAATGTACTTTTAGCTACAGATTCTGTCAAGTTGGTGGATCCTGATTCAAACAAAACGTCTGGGGTTTCTGCTAAAACTCAGGCAATGAAGTCAGTAGTCTTGAAAAATGAGATGGATGAGCTGCCTAATGGTAATGCTGTACATGCAAAAATGGGTCAGCCCCTCAAGGAGCATCCAGAGATATCAAAGCAGGATGCAGATTCAGAAGCCAAGCAAATAAAGGGAGCTCTTCCTGAAGGCTTCTTCGATAATAAAGAAGCTGATATGCTTGCACGTGGAATTAAGCCTGTTAAACCAGATGTCAAGTAAGTTCCTATTCATGATATGTATAAATATTATTTCCAAACCTTCGAAAATATTGATAAATAGTAAATGCATTAATAGTTTCTTATATGGTTATGTTTTTGAGTGCACTAATAGTAGTGTAAGGCCTGTATTTAGTTATTCTCATGATCCTAACCATGGTGCCTCTACTTCATTTAGTTTTGAGGTGGTAAAGATTCTGTAAAGAACTTTTCAATCTAGAGCTGTGCTGGGATAAGTTGTTGGCATGGGTGTTATTAATGATTAGGGTTTCTTTTAAAAATTTATACAGGTATAACGAATTTGATCAACCTGTCTGTCGAGTTTGTGATGTTGTTTTGAAATCTGACTCGCAGTGGGATGCCCACCAAGCTTCTCGTAAACATCATGAGGTGCCCCAATCTTTTTCTCCTCTCCGAAAACAAATTTGATTAATGGTCAGTTATTAGTGTTTCTGAGAATTTGGTCATAATTGAATGACTTGCTTATGTGTGTTGTTGGGTAGGCAATTAAAAGTATCAAAGCTAGTGCTACTGGAAATAATACTCGGGTGGTGAGTGATGCTGCAGAGCCTGAGGCCGGTGTAGAGTCTTCTAGAAGTGAAAGCCGCTCAGCATCGCAAAATGCAGAGATTGAAAGCTCGGCAAAATTGGGTAAAGCTCGCCCGTCTTCTGTGCTTCCTTCGAATTTCTTTGATAGTCAGGAGGTGAAGAGACCAAAAACTGGTGAGAACTTGTTTAACTTCGAAGTGATTATTATAACATTACTTGTTTGCTGCTGGAATTGTGCAAAACGGGAACTTAATACATTTCTGAATTAGTCTCTAACGGTTGCTTTTGTCGTAGTGACATTGGTTAACTTCAAAATGCTTATCTTGTTTAGAATTTTCGCCGTTTACAGTTTCTTCTATTAATCTTGACATTCTAATTCATTTGCTGTTGTTAGTAATAGTATTCAGTATTTGAACTAGGCTGATTGAAACTTTGAATGTTTATTTACATGATAAAAAATAATGTACTTTTAGCTACAGATTCTGTCAAGTTGGTGGATCCTGATTCAAACAAAACGTCTGGGGTTTCTGCTAAAACTCAGGCAATGAAGTCAGTAGTCTTGAAAAATGAGATGGATGAGCTGCCTAATGGTAATGCTGTACATGCAAAAATGGGTCAGCCCCTCAAGGAGCATCCAGAGATATCAAAGCAGGATGCAGATTCAGAAGCCAAGCAAATAAAGGGAGCTCTTCCTGAAGGCTTCTTCGATAATAAAGAAGCTGATATGCTTGCACGTGGAATTAAGCCTGTTAAACCAGATGTCAAGTAAGTTCCTATTCATGATATGTATAAATATTATTTCCAAACCTTCGAAAATATTGATAAATAGTAAATGCATTAATAGTTTCTTATATGGTTATGTTTTTGAGTGCACTAATAGTAGTGTAAGGCCTGTATTTAGTTATTCTCATGATCCTAACCATGGTGCCTCTACTTCATTTAGTTTTGAGGTGGTAAAGATTCTGTAAAGAACTTTTCAATCTAGAGCTGTGCTGGGATAAGTTGTTGGCTGATTCACGTTGATATGCTGCTGTTTTACTTTATGGGTTTTAGTGTTTTAAAAAAAAAAAAAAGAAATTATTTGATCAACAGTGATTTTAAATTTCTGTCTTGTCAGTGATCAAAGTTTCTATTTTTAAAAGAGAAATTGCATAATTTGAGATTGCAATAAGACTATTAAGAAATAATGGCTGAAGACGTTGCAACCAAATGTGAAATGTTGTTGTTGTTGTGATTAAGTGTGAAAGTTGCATGCTGGATAGCACATCTAATCAGTCAATAAGAAACTTCCGGTGTTAAGTTTTAGACTTCATTCTGAGTTTCGAGGAAAGAAGGGAGTGGAGAGATATATTATGATGTTTACATACATCGTAATACAAAGGGAAATGCCAGTCCTACACCTAAAATTTCATTGCCGATTGTTATTGATTTCCTGATATACTTAGTCAATCTGCTGGCCTCTTCTACCATTTAGATATGATGGTTTTTTTTTTTTCTTATTGTGTATTTATACGGATCTATGACTCTCTAGTAATCTTGAATTTATTTCAAATCTGATCAGAGATGAGTACAAGGAATATGAAAAGTTGATCCAAGAGGACTTGAAACAGGTGGATGACCGTTTTGAAGAAGAGGAGGTGAGCTATTTTTCTCCCTTTTACCAGTTGCTGAACCATTCCTGTCTGGGGATTTACATGTCTGGATGAGCATTAATAATCTGAAATGGACTTGTGAGATGCAGATTGATGCTGCAGAAATGATAGAAGAGTACGAATCAGTGGACCAAAAGTAAGTAGCATAATGTCAACAGCAGCAAAATATCATCTGCTGTTTGTTTATCTTTTTTAACTTACGAAATTTTATTTTTTATTCTTTTAAATCAATCTATAGGACATTCAGGGAGAAAGTGGAAGCTATAAGGAAGAAAAAAATAGAGTGGGAAGCGGCTTCCAGATCAGCGAAAAGCAGAGGTAGTTCTGAGGTTGCTCGCAAAGAACCTACAAAAGAAGAGTTATCCAGTGACGATGATAGTGAAGAGATCTTTGCTGTTGATTGGCGGGCTCAGCACCTGTGATGTCTGCCCCCAAAGTTTCCGGTAGAACTCTTCTCGTTTTTCATCTTCTTTTAGTAACTTTTATGAAAAGAGTGTGATTGGTTTGAAGTTTAGTATGTTTTCACAGATCTCAGTCAAAATCTAAAAACCCAATCGGCATGATGGTGTATCATTTGCAATTTTCGCTCAGTTTCATTTGCGTTTCTATATTTTTCCACTATTAAATATGTAAATAGCTTTTGAATCCAAACCCATAACCAGAGTCATTAAAAGAAATTTTGCATTATCTGTTATCGATAAAGTATTTATGGTGTTATCCATTCTTGATGACTCTTTCTCAGATGTGCGTATCCATTGAACCAATTGTCTGTCTTGGCAAGAGTAACCTGGGTGCATCATTTCTCAAAATGTTGTCACAGAAGGAGCCTTACTGCATATGTAATCGATGGAACATAACATGTGAATAGGGCATTAACCAAGTAAATGTATCTGTTGAAAGGTCGATGATGGGACTTGCTGGCTGGCTCAAGAGGTTGTTCACAGCTTTACTATGACTCGCTAACTTATGTGGACAAGTTTCACGTTAAGTTGTGAGTCGGTTATCCACGGATTCAACTCAATTTTTGAATATTGATTTACTCGTGACATTCGTGCAGCTGATTGAACGATGAATGATGTAATTGGTGAATGTCTGTAATCTGTATGCGCATCTTTAGAAATGGAGAGATGAACAAAATGTGGTGATCATTTTTCTATTCTTAATTTTGAAGGAAATATTTGAAAAATACAAGGTTCGTATTTCAAAATTAATTGTTATGCTTGGTTGTCGCTATTTGACCCCCTATTTTTTTTTTAAATTGGAAAAAAAAACACTCCCGCTATATAAATTTTATGGTACAATGAACAATACAAATTAGTACTTGGAAAAGAAAACTAAAATGAAACATAGAAGTGATCAAATACAAAATGCAAAGCTATAATTGCAAAGCCCCAAACAGAGTGGCGATGTTTTGCCACGCATCTGAAATTGAGGAAATCAAAGCACGTACTAGCTAATGATCAATCAAGCCAAAAGTTTCATAGATTATTACAAAGAGGACAAACATTATTTTACGTGAAGGAAATTAACAAGATGATCAATACAAGAAAAAGCAGGCACAAAACAAGAAATCAAATACAATCTCTGCTCAGGAATCAGGATCGGAACCAATATCGAACCTCATCGATAAGAAAAGCATTTTGAGTGCCCTAATTTTCCCATTGAAGCTGTTCCCACTGTGTATCCACGAATAATAATTTTCCGCCCCTTTGCACTATTGGAATCGACTGGGAGCTTCTTAAGCTTATCGCAACGAATGACCTTCATCTCTTTCAGATGTGGGAAGGGCAGGGGCTTCCTGTAAATGCTCTGCAAATTTGACAGACAAGATAAACCGAGATAATGGAGTTTTGCAAATAGGTTTAGATTTCGAATCACCTCTAGAGCATCACTGACGATTTCTTGAATATCACGGCAACCGTTTACTTTAATACACTTGATGTTTGGAGCGAAATCAAGAAATGTGAAGTCCTTCAATTAATTGCAATCGTCTATTTGAATCTTCTTGAGGCTGTGGAAAACAAAAAGGTTGGCTCCTGTTTTGCACTACACCTGTGTAATCCATCTTCAGTTCTTCCAATTCATAACACTCGACAATCCGTAATCTGTTGAGGTGCTTCAGGTCTGCCAAAGCTGAAACATCAAGCGACTTCGAACGTTCAAAGTCTTTCAGGAACACAACTTGAGTACAACTTCGTAACTTATGCAAGCTCGAAACACATTGGAGAGCTCGAGAATTATTCGAGGTCAAGCTTAATACCTCCAAATATTTCAAACCACAGAGTTCCTCCAATTCCTCCAATAACTATAACCAGCGCCGAAGATTCCCAACACATGCAAACTTGGAAAACGGGATATTAGTAGCCCTGGAATTGCGGTTACCCTCCATGCGTTTTCCAAATTCAAAGACTTAAGATTTACCAACGCATTTAACTCATTGTGGCAACTCTGCTAAAGAAGACAGTCGTACAGCACCTGACAGGTTTAAAACTTTGAGACGAGGCATAGAGTGGAAGAAGCCACTGTCAATTCTCTCTAATCGTTCGTTATTGTAAAGAAGTAAAGTAAGAAAATTAAAACACCCTTAAAATCATTAGCCTAAAATACAATTTCTCTAAAATAGATATACAATAATAGTAAAANACGAGGCATAGAGTGGAAGAAGCCACTGTCAATTCTCTCTAATCGTTCGTTATTGTAAAGAAGTAAAGTAAGAAAATTAAAACACCCTTAAAATCATTAGCCTAAAATACAATTTCTCTAAAATAGATATACAATAATAGTAAAATAATAACAATAATAACGTGTGTTACAACTTGCTTGCCTAAGAGGTGGTCCATTAACATAGACTTGTTGAGTTGCAAATAGCCCCACCCTTAACTTGGTTTTTGACTATTCATTCGTGACATACATGCAGTTGATTAAAAGATGAATGTAATGGAGTTGTTGTATGTCTGTATGCAGTTGATTTATCTTTCACTGAACTATAAGAAATTTCAGAAGATTTAACAATACTTTCGTTTCGTTAAATAAAAAAATGAACAACGGAGGGTCGGAACATCATTTACTATAAACTTAGTTAAATGATAAAAAATAAATTAAAGGGTAATTCAATAAATGGCTACGATGGAACCCTCCTCCTGGGGGAGTCTTTAAATTGAATACCGATGGGTCCAGAAGGAGCTCAGGTACTGCAGGGGCTGGCGGTTTAAATCGAAATAGCAACGGAGAGTGGGTGACAGGATTCAGCATTAATATTGGTGTATGTTTATGGGGAATTTATTAGGGACTGTTGCTGGCTTGGCAGGTTGGCATTCGTAACATTCTCATAGAAGCAAATGGTGAGTTTTGCACCATGTTTATAGAGAATCAAATAATGCAGCGGATTTTACGGCTTCTCATGCCCTCAAGCTTCCTTTGGGAGTTCACATATTTGCGTTCCCCCCTTCAGAGATCTCTACTTGGCTTTTGTATGATGGCCTGGGAATCTCGATCCCTCACCGAGTGATTGCTTAGCCTTGTTTGGGCTACTTGTTGTACCAAAAAATAAATTAAAGGGTAATTATTATATAATTACTTTATGTTTGCCATGATATCAACAGGATCGAAGGAGTCCCGCAAGACATATAACTACACTACAAGAAGTTTAAAAAATGTACAATTTAATTACGTTATGTCACTACTCGTTACCTCATTTAATTGAGCACTGTTATGGTACTTATAAGAGTGTGAAAATTTAGCTTTCAAAAAATATCAAATGAGCATACAGGGTAGAAAAAGCATATTTTACAATGTAAATAGGGGTTCAGCTATGGTGCTACAGTTGTATGGTATCATAGCTGGATTCAGTCATTGGATCCAATTCTGGTGACAACTGTGGACTAGATTAAATAGTTGGATCAAACTGTGTTACCATAACTTTGCCGCGTAAATAGACACACTTAATATTAAATTGTCAATGCGATTGAAAGTAAATAACATATCAGCATATATATTTCACATCACAATTAACATCCGCGCAGGGCAAGGAATTTTATTTTTCTGCGTGATTGAAACTAAATAATCCGCCGCTCTATTGAAACCGCATCTCAAAGAGTACCTTCAAAGGGATCAAGCCAAAAGAATTAGCCTAAAATACAATTTCTCTAAAATAGATATACAATAATAGTAAAAAAATAATAATAATAACGTGTGTTACAACTTGCTTGCCTAAGAGGTGGTCCATTAACATAGACTTGTTGAGTTGCAAATAGCCCCGCCCTTAACTTGGTTTTTGAATATTCATTCGTGACATACATGCAGTTGATTAAAAGATGAATGTAATGAAGTTGTTGTACGTCTGTATGCAGTTGATTTATCTTTCACTGAACTATAAGGAATTTCAGAAGATTTAACAATACTTTCGTTTCGTTAAATAAAAAAATGAACGACGGATGGTCGGAACATCATTTACGATAAACTTAGTTAAATGATAAACAATAAATTAAAGGGTAATTATTATATAATTACTTTATGTTTGCCATAATATCAACAGGATCGAAGAAGTCTCGCAAGACATATAACTAAACTACAAGAAGTTTTAAAAATGTACTATTTGATCACGTTTTGTCACTACTTGCTACCTGATTTAATCGAGCACTGTTATGGTACTTATTAGAGTGTGAAAATTTAGTTTTCAAAAACTATCAAATGAGCATACAGAGTAGAAAAATATCCAAAGCATATTTTAGAATGTAAATAGACACACTTAAAATTAAATCGTCAATGCGATTGAAAGTAAATAACATATGAGCATATATATTTCACATCACAATTAACATCCGCGCAGGGCAAGGAATTTTATTTTTCTGCGTGATTGAAACTAAATAATCCGCCGCTCGATTGAAACCGCATCTCAAAGAGTACCTTCAAAGGGATCAAGCCAAAAGATTGTTAGATGACAAAGAGGATAACATTATTAGGAATATTGAAGCATTGATGCACCATTTTTATTCATTTATTTTTTTCCCCTACTTCCACTTGTCCAAAATTATAGTAATTAATTTTCGTAACTTTTGTATCCATAAAATTATATACAGCAAATGAATGCAAGAAAAAGAGTCTTGTACATGAAGGAAGTTAACAAGCAGAGTGTAAGAAAAAGCACGCACCAGAAATTAATCAAATGTGATTTCTGCTCAAACATCTCTGAAACAGCGAAGAAAAGCATATCGTGTGGCTTCATCCTCCCATTGAAGCTGTTCCCGCCAATTTCTCTCTCCAGAAATAACAATTTTACGCTCCTTCGCGCTGTTGGAATCTAGTGGAAGCTTTTTAAGCTTTTTGCAATGCAAGAAACTCATTGCTTTCAGATGTGGGAAGGGCAGGGGCTTCCAGTAAATGCTCTTCAAATTTCTAGCACCAGCTACTTCAAGATTTTGGAGTTTTTCAAATGGGTTTAGATTTGCCATCACCTCTGGAACTTCTGCAAATTTTCCCTCACTTGCGATTTCTTCCATAGCATGGCAAATTCCTACTTTAATGGACTTGAGGTTCGGAGCGAAAACAAGGAATGTCAAGTCCTTCAATTTAATGCAATTGCATATTTCAACCATATTGAGACTGCGGAAAGCAAATTGTTGAACTTCCTCTGCATAATCCATCTTTAATTCCTCCAATATTACACTATTTGCAATCTGCAATCTGTTAAGTTGCTTCAGATATGCCAACGCTGAAACTTCAAGCAATGTCGAATCGTTGAAGCATTGGAGTAAGAGTGCTCGAGTAAATCTTCGTAACTTCCACGATCTCAAAAAGCTTTGGAGACCATGAGAATTTCTCAAGGTGAGGCTAATCACCTCTAAATGTTTCAAACCAAGCAGTTCCTCTACTATGAGTTCACCCCCACCAAATAAAATGCTGTTTTCTGATGCTTCCTTAATTGCCTTATGACTAGCACCAAACATTCTCAACACATGTAACCTTGAAAGATTAGATATTAGTTGGCGTGGAATTGTAATTAAATTCCCTGTGTATTCCAAATCCAAACACTTAAGATTTACCAATGCCTTTAGCTCTCCTGGCAACTCTTCTATGTCGGATTCTGACAGGTCAAGATGTTGCAGTGAAACCAACTCCGAAATCCCCACTGGTAACTTGGTTAGTTCGCAGTGTGACAGGTTTAGAACTTTGAGAGAGGGCATAAACTGGAAGAAGTCATTGTGGATCTTCCGTAAGTTATTTTCGTTAAGGAGCAAAGTAAGGAGATGAGGACATGTAGGAATCTCTGAAAGATTCCTAATTTGATTCTGCATCAATGACAACCTCCTTGCCTTTTCCCATCCTCTGACATTGGGTGCTCGAACTAATCCAACGCCAGCATAAACAAAAAAATTCTCCTTCTCCTTTTCAATGTCGCATGCTATCCATAATGCCATATCTCGAATCACGTCATGCATTTTTACTTCACCGTCTCCTCCCTCTTCCAGTAAACAGGCATGAAGAAGAATGCCCAGAATATGGTATCCTTCTTTTTGTTCTCCAGTCCTGTCCCTTTCTGTCAAAAGTCTCTCGCCGATCCAACAGTCTATCAACTTCTCTTTAGAAATGCAATAATCTTCTGGATATAAACTACAATATAAGTGACACGATCTAATTGTGTCGCTCGGCAAACTATCGTAACTGAATTTTAAAAGAGGATAAACCTCATTTCCCAAACCTGGGAACTGAGAACTTGATGTTCTTAGCACCTCAATTGCGTAACTCCATTCTTCAGGTGTCTTCTTGCAAGCCATGGCTCGGCCTATGGTAATAAGTGCTAGAGGCAAACCACCACACTCTCTGGCTGCTGTTTGGGCTAGTTGAAGAATATCGGGATGACTGTTCATGGTTTCTTCTCCAACGTTCTGCCGAAACAATTCCCAAGCATCTATATTTGACAGGCACGCCACTTTAAACCTCGTGTGAGCTCCCATCAAACCACAAACTTCTTCGGAACGGGTTGTGAATACCACTTTGGATGCATTATTTTGCGGGTCAGGAAGAGGGACGCCCACTTTTGTTAAATCAACCCGCTGCCATAAATCATCTAGCAACAGCAAAAACTTCTTCTCCTTCAAAATCCTGAAGATGTCTTGAGCTTTCTGTTCAATTCTTTTATTTTTCCATGTATCGTTTGACAAACCAATCTGCTCCCCGATAGTTTCTTGAATGTTTTCAAGTCGCAGATCTTTTGACGCTACGACCCATATCACATAATTAAAATTAGTTGGACTCTGAATAAATTTATTGTGGATATGAGTCAATAGTGTGGTTTTACCGACACCGCCCATGCCGTATAGGCCAACAATTCTGGCTGATTCTTCTTCAAGACATTTGCAGACTTGTTCAAATTGTGATTGCAAGCCTACTACGGTTGGCTCGGTGGGTCTCTCATCTACCGCAGGTTGTGGTACTTCCTCAGCTACCACTTCAAAAGCTTCTTCAGCCATTAAAGTCTTGACATCTCCTAGCTTTCTGGCCACTTGTTTGCCAAACTCGTAGCTTGACTTGCAGTTCTTGGAACAGTAGCCTCCAAGACATAGTTTCTTAATTTCTTGAGAGCCACATGTTATCAATTTGTCACCGTCGGATTTAGCAGCTTCGACCCTGGAAAGCCAGCCTTGAACTTTGTTCAGCCTTTTCATCATTGGGTGCCTTTCAGCGGTGTTGACCCTCCTCATCACATCTTCCTTTGCGTCGATTAGTTTTCCCAATTCAGTCTCCAAGTCCGCAAGATTTTGTTTGAGGCTTTTTATATATGCTGCTTTTCCAAGAAAGCAATCCAGGCAACGGTTAAAGAGAGCGCCGTCGCATGTGATTTGGAAAATGTTACCCATACTTTGGATGAGAATTCAACCAGGAAAAACAAAGAAAATTTTAACGATGGAGTTCGATGAATAGAAGCTGCTGCGAAGAGAACATCAACTTTGAAATATGATCTCTTTTGTTTGTGCTTGAAAAGATCACGCGTGTGGTGAGGGCTGCTGCCCTCCAACTTGGAGGGCAGCAGTTCGAACCCCCACAATATACCACAATGTATTGTAGGATATTTCATTCCTTAATTAAATTTGAGTGAATGCCGTATTCTTTCTTATTCACGAGTGAGGAGTAGACATCCCTTAAATATTTGAGAGGGTTAAAATCTAGGCAACGCTCCATTAACATTGATGTAAATGGGTCTCAGTTATAGTCTGATTTGTAAATATCAGTTATATTCTCATATAAAATGAGTTGTAATATGAGCAATAGTCTCATGTAATAAAAAAAAAGAAAAGATTATGCGTGTTCGATTTAAATAACTAAACTTTAATTTCTTTTAACAAAAGAGATTATCCCGCTTGTAATTAAATAATTAAACATCTCTTTTGCCAGTTGTAATTAAATAATTAAACTTTAATTTGTTGTTTACAACATTACATTGATAAAATATTTGATGACGAAATTTTGATGAAATTATGAAAGAAACAAAATATTAAAGTAGTTATGCACAATTTACTTTTAGTCAAAATATTTCTATTTTTTTATACAATTTGGAGGAAGTTGTGTGCCCCGGGTGTACGGTACCCCTCGTTTTTGGTAAAATAACCCCTCTTGTGTTGCTGAAAAGTGAAAAAAATTAGAAGTTTTGAAATTTTAACATATAAGTCTAATATATTTCTACTCTTTCCACTTAGAGTATATTTCTATTATTTATATTTGAATACTAAGCCATTGTTGATTATTATGAAATTTTTTAATATTGTCATTTGGTCATATTATTATTGATAAATTAAAATTTAATTAATTATTAAATTATTTATTATAAATTAAATTGATATTATATTATTTTCAAAAAATAAAAAAATCTATGTATTCAAAAGTTTTTTCAAGTTATTGCGCTTATAATGTCATTAATTTTAATAGTAAATTAAATCAATTGATCAAAATATAAAATTTAAAAATAATCCAAAATTATGTGTCAAACATTTGAATATTTTTTTTTTGAAAAACAATAGAGATGTCACTATTAAAAACCAAAGAGAATATAATTATGTCGTTGAAACAAATTTTATGTTATATCTAACAGGCAACTCGTACAGAGAAAATATGCAGATACCATGCACTAAGTATACGGTAGTTAGACCTATACAATTTACTTTTAATCAAAATATTTTTTATTTTTTTATTTTTGAAAATTTTATAACCGAAGTTGTTTTCAAAATAACTTTTTCAAGGAATCTGCTTGCTTTACTTTTGTGCCATATCCATCCCACTTTTTTTTGTTAAACATCTGTAGATTGTAATTAATTATATCAACTTTCAAATGCCACTAGCATTTGCGATACAAACAATCAACGCGTGATAGTACTTTTTTGACCAAAGGTTCAAGGGCTAATCATGACAATTGGAAACGTCCAAAAGACATTCACACTGAAATTTCTTTTATAAAAATAAATAAATAAATAAACATTTGTTTTTGGGAACTTCCCATCAGATGAAGGTAGGGATGGCTCCGGGACCCGTGGGCTCCTGATGAATTTGAATTTGAATTTGGTATGAGTTCTCAAAAACCTTTCGAGAATAGGCCCATGACCTAATAAAAATTAAGGTTTGGATTTAGAGATTCTTTCGGGCGCCCGAATCCGAACTATAAATATTTTTAATTAAATAAAAATTATGAAATAGAACACAAAAAGCTCTCTTCCTCTCTCTCTCTCTCTCTCTCTCTTCTCACTGGCGTAGAACTTCTTTTGCTTAATTAAATATAATATGTATCTATATGTATACATATACGTATTTGTGTGTGTGAAATTATTAATATTTATTATTTGAGCACTACGCAGCTCGTCTATTGTATCTGAAAAAAATGAATACATAACAATCACGCTAATGTACTACATAATTAGGCAATACAATTCAAGAGATGAGCTTTTAACACCCCTCTAAAACTCTTATTACACCCATTTTGAATTTATTTTCTAAAATATCTCAGATTAATTTATAAAATACAAATCCATATATTAAAGTTAATCATCTTATTCATAAAATTTCATCCTAATCACAGGCATTTCTTTTAATGTTTTATTTACAAAATACATATAAATCCTAAAATCTTAAATTATTTCTTCTTATTATATAATTTCTATCTCTATAACTCTAAATGCTTACAATTTTCTAAAAAAAAATTAATTGGGTGGAAATTGTTTGTTGTGTAAATTGGCAAACTTTTTGTTTGGTTCATAAGAATATCCACCAAAAATGCAAGTACTAGCAAAATTGTCATGTTTTTAAAGCTCTTAATTGAGTATGTCCAGAAAATTATTATGTTTTTTTAGATAAAATATATATAAAAAAAAATTGGGGATAGGACCCGTTTTAATCCCGGCCCTATTCGGGGATTATTGGGGATGTCCCCAAACTATACTGAAAATGAATTTCTAGGTATGGGGGTGGGTTTGGGGATTGCTTCTAACTTGAACCGAACCTGTCCCATTGGCATCCTAGATCAAGTGATTTGCCTAAATTATATTTACTTTAACTTACGTCACACTAAAAATATGCCTCAATTATATTTACTTTAATTATTGTGATTATTTGTTCAAAAATTATTATTATTAGTAATTATTGTTAATAATATATTAATATATTAATTAATTGTAAAAAAAATTTATCATTAATAATAATAATAATAATAGTAATTAACATTAATATATTAATTAATTATAATATACTAATTAATCAAAATAATTTTTAACGGAGGACAAATGGATATTTTTTTTAATTTTATAAGGGGTAAAATATTCCATTTCAAGAATAAGAGGTTGGTTCCCATCACCACCTGTGAATCAATCTCTTATTCTCATTCCTAAATTGGATAATTTTTAAGGATTTCCCTTGAAATTTACTATATTGACACATAGTTACAATCACCTCTCCTTTCGTTAGAATCCAATTACGTATGTCATCAGTATATAAGGATAAATATGTAAAATTACCCTTTAAAATTCAAAAGAATTCAAAAGTGAAGTTTTACGAGGATTGACGTCTGCAAAAATTGTAAGAGTTTATTCCATTAACCAGTGCTCAGCATTAACCAGTGGACAAAAGTAAATAAAAATTTTCGCGAAATGAATGTTACACTTAGCTTTCTCTTTCACGTAAACAACACTCAACAACATCTTCATCTTTATGTAGCTATGAAGGAGAGCTTCATTTGCCTGAAGGATTTGGTGCGAAAAAGAGGTAACGAGATGAGTTCTGGTAGTGACCCAAGTGTGCAACGAAGTGAGTACCGGCTACGAACGCCTTCAATCTCGATTGGAATTGGTGCGAAAAAGAGGTAATCCTCATTTATTACAATTTAAAGAGCAGCTGAAGATAACTCAAGCTGTTTCAAACCAAATGGAAGTTGAAGCAAAGAAGTTGAATTGAGAGTTAATAAATTGGAAGACAATTTAAGACCAGACAACATATCTAGAGAGGCCAAAGGATCAAAAGAGATGGCGCCTACAAGAACACAATGCAAGAGCTTGTGTTTGTAACTCAGTGAAGCTCTCGCTCTGACTCGAGGGGAAAAAAGAAACTCTTTTCTGAGTTTAGGTAATTAACCAGGGTTAGTTTTCAACCGTGGTTAAGAGTATTAACCGGGTTACAGATCTGACGGTCAGCGTTGCTTTGATGAAAAGATTGAGAGAATCTTGACCGTTCAGCAGGAGGGCATCATGCATGTGTCCTTATCTCTCGTTTCGAAGTCTCTCTCATTCTGTCTCACTCTCCCTTTCCCTCTCTCTCTCTGATAAAGGTCTTACCAAAGAGATCGGTAATGGACTCTCTGAAAACACGACACTCGTTTTATTGAAAATTACGATGATGCCACGGTGTAGATAAGATTCTTTTGTCCGTACCTGCACGTGTGGATTCAACTCGCGGCCCCTGACGAAGACACCTCATGTGGGGATGTTTGACGCGAAAGATGCAAAAGCATACAAATTGTGAAAAGCAAGTGTGAGATTTAAATACTCGCGGGTGTGGCTTTTGCGTTTCTTCTACAGCCTTCATAGCCTTCATACTGCAGGTTCGCAAACTGAAATTACCTCCATGAAAAATGACAAAAGAATTTAAAGAAAAGGGTATATTTGTACTAGGAGGCCTCGGATTTGACTTTTGGTCAAAATTAGTGGACCTACAAACAAGGTCTGTGACTATTTATTAACTACTGAGGATCTGCTGCTTTAAGAGGGAAAATAATAGTGGGGATGGGAATATGGGATTGTGTTTGATCCAAGACTCACTCCCCGTTTGTCAGTGATAGTAAGCGTGAGGGAATGTTGATAACAAAAGTAATGATTTGAGAAATCACTAGATGGTAATTTGGTCTTTTTTTAGCTTTTGTGATTCTAGCATTAAGTTTATTAACTATCGGTTCTTAAAATCTTGTTTTATAACTTATAATTTTAGCGGAAAGGGTAATTTAGTAATTTCAACAGTTAACTAACAGTCAAACTAATCAGATACTAACGGGAGGGGAGATGACTATAATTACGTAGATACATTCTCTCTATGTGTCAATACGATAAATCTCAAGGAAGGTCCTTAAAAATTACCTTTCCTAAATTCGAGTGAGTCCTACAATTCCAATTCTAATTCCTACCTTTTATTTTGTGAAATAAATATTGTCAATAATTTCGATTCCCCATTTCAAAAAGTAAACATACCATAAATGGAACTTACATAGACCCTTGTTCAAAATTCTATGAAAGATTGGATTGTGGAAAGAAACATCGGTACATTGGTTTCTAGGAGTTTTCAAGTGCTTTTATTTCAAGAATTACGAAAAATAAATTGGTGCAAGAAGTATTGGTGTTTGACAATTTATTGTTATATTTTTCAAAAAATCTTTTATTTAATTATATTTTCGTTATCACAGCTCTTGAAATGATTACATCATATGGATGTCACAGGGATAAAATCATAAAAATAACTTCGTACTTAAATTTGTCCAAAGCCACTAATTTTCTATCCGTTATAATAATAAATCTTCCTTTACACATTAAAAAATAAAACAAAGAGAAAAAAATTGTTGTAACTTATTTCTTATTCATCAAATGGTAAATTGATATTTAACAAGTTAACTAACAATTAACTAACATATAATAATAAATTCTGTTGAATTTTATTATCTATATATTCTTACTAGATAACTCGTAACTCTCAATCACACCATTTTAGAAAGTTACCATAAAAATGAGATCATGAATGAATCGTTATCCTAGGAAAATTGCATATCTAATTATGTAAACATTCTCTTTTTCTTCTTTATGTAAGTGAGCACCATTTCAGTTCCATGAGCCAAGACAACATTTAAACTGTTTATTTAATTACATTAGTTTCAGAAATTGAACACAAGCGAATATGTAAGATCATTGAGTTTTAACTTTCAAGTCATATTGATGAAATTTGAGCATTTCGTAATAAGAAGCTTCACGTTAAGCTTTTCTAGATGCATGCCTCCTTGTTACATCATATTTGTACGAATTACAAGTGGAAACTTACATATGCGACGGTCGAACAACTGAACAAGGTGTCAACATAAAAAACAATCCGGTCTAGCACTAGTGCAAACATCATCGTTGCAGGTTCCGGTTCCGTGATTGAATACGCACTTTCACATACAAATATTAACTTAACTACTAAAATGCTGTGCAAGAGTAAGAGCTGCTAGTCAAGTCAAGACGTACAAACACAGAACTCATCAAAGTGGTCAGTCCAAATATTAAAACTTTCATCCAATTCCTCACTTGCAGAAGAAAATAATGACAAAGGAATTGATTTCAATGGCAGTACTGTTCTTGCATTTGTAAAATTATAAGTAGCGAAAACATTCAACAGTAGCAGCTCCCGGGGATCAATCATCAGACTTTTTTCCAAACTATATATGTTTCCAAGAACTCCGACAAAGCTTAGTGCAATAGCCAATATATACTAACATCTGCTCTGACAGGAACTTCTCCCCAAGGCGTAAACCACTTGTATGTAAATTTGAAAGCAGTAATTGTTGGGAGTCATGGCAGAGAACAACGCCAGAAGCACCCTTGTCAAAGCCAGAGACCTCTTCCTACTCTCCGAAAGTGGAGCTGCTCCCTCATAGAATAAGGCATTCCTCGAGGAATCAACGTTTGCTAAATGATCAATCAAACCAAAAGTTTCATAGATTAAAAAGAGGATAGCATTATAAGGGATATTAAAGCATTGAAGTAAATATTTTACTTTAACAATTATCTTTTTGCTAGTGCCTCTTTAAAATGCTAGGAACCAATTTTCATACTTTTTGCTCTCATAAAACTATTTTCAGCAGATAGAACAAGAAATGAGAAAGCAGGAAATAGAGTATTTCTTACATGAAGGGAATTGACAAGTAGAATGCAAGAAAAAGCAGGCACCACACTAGAAATCAAATATAATATTCGCTGTTAAGAATCTGTACTAGTCCAAAGACAGAATTTCTTTTATCTATCTTGTAATCGATAATTTAATACAAATTCTTCCAAAAATAATTAATAAAAATAAATTTAAAAAATGGGGTATTTTTAAAAAGACTCTTTTGTTGTGGCTCCATAACAATGGGGTATTTGGTATCTACTTTTGTTGCTTAATGGCTTTAAATTACTGTCAGCACTAAGCTCTATCTCAAAAGCACTTCTTTTGAAAGTGTTTTGTTGGTTATTCAATTTTCTTCCACATTCACATGCATATCTATCAATTGTGTATTTTACTTTTTGTTGGTTATTAAACCATGTCAATTCATTCCACTTAATTTATGGCTTCAGCACTAAGCACTACTGTTTCAAAAGCACTTCTTTATAAAGTGTTTCGTTTGTTTTCCAATTTTCACCCCCATTCACATGCATGCATCGATGGATTACATTTTGGGCACAAACATTCTCACAGGCTCAATTGCGAATTTGCGAGGGTAGAGTACTATTTGCATGTGAGCTAGATTTTTTTTTTTTTTTTAGTAAAAGAACAATAATTGGATGAGAGCCTTAAATTATTATTATTATTTTTTTTTGGAGAATCACCCATTAATCTGTTGTTAAACTGTTTTATTACTTCTTTTTTAGCTCATGTGATGATGAATTTTTTCCCAATATCCATACATTAAGACTGCCTCATAATAGAGCCATCTAACCAGATCCAATAACTTAAAATTTTTTCTATAATAATTCATTGTAAAACAGACTGAAAAGTTAAATTAAGATTTTTTTTGAAATATTAAAATTCTTCAAACTTTTTTGGAAAACAAAAGAAATGCAATTTTAAATATTAATTTTTTTAACAAGAATATTCTCAAACATATCTTTAAAATTTGTTGATTTCTAATATTAATTACATAAGTCGAGTTTAATGGAGATCCCATTTGATCAGTTCATTCAGGTTGGACGCTCGGCAATAACAAATAATGCCTAACTATTTTGTGATCAATTTCTTGTCCAAGTTAACTTTGTTTTGCAATATTTTTTTTTCTTATAATAATGCATATTTCGACATAGTAAATAATTTTTTGGATACTTTAATAGTTTAGTATATACCCGTATAATTAATATTAATAACGAAAAAATAATAATTTTAACATTTACAAAATAAACACTTTCGTCCAACACGCCTCCCTTATTCTCCTTTTGCTTTTTCTTTCTTCTTTTCTTTTTCGCCTTCTACTCTATTCCTCCTCTTCGGCTCCACCTCTTTCTTCCTCCTTTCCTTTTCTTTTTTCTTCTCTCTCTTTCACGTCACCTTCACGTCTTTTTCTCTCTTTCTACCCTTTATAGATTAATTTTTTTTTTTTAGCTCGCTTTTATAAGTAGAAGACTTCCAAAACGAAGGTAGGTGCATTCAATTTTCCTCTTCTTCATTCAACTTTTTCTTATTCTATTGTCTTTTTATTTCTGTGCTCCTTTGATTTTACAGTTGTGGTGGGCTCCGTTTTCCTTTTACCTTTTATGGTGGGTTTTGCTTGATTTCTAGGCTTGCTAGATCCACCCTCCACAACCACAAACTCATTCCGCTTATTCCGTTTCTCATTCTGCATTCCATAAAACCATAATTGATCTGTTTCTTTTTCTTTACCCTCAAAAAAGGAGAAAAATGTCAATCGTCGGAGAGGCGATCCTGACGGCGTCCGTTGATTTGCTGCTCAAAAAGTTAGCTTCAGAGGAGATTCGGTCATTTGCACGCCAACAGCATATCCAGGCCGATCTAAAGAAGTGGAAGGAGATGTTGGTGATGAACAAGGCGGTGCTTGATGATGCTGAGGAGAAGAAGAAGACTGATGACTCTGTGAACTTGTGGCTTGGCGATCTTCAGAGCTTTGTTTATGATGTCGAAGACTTGTTGGATGAGTTTGAAACTGAGGCTTTCCGGAGGAAGTTGCTTCTTGCAAATGGAGAATCAGTTGCTACTCATGATCATCCCAGTAGCAGCCGTACAAGTAAATTTCGGAAGCTCGTTCCTACTTGCTGCACCGCTCTTACTCCACAATCGCTTCAGCTCGATTACGCCATGATGTCCAAAATCGAAGAGATCAACAACAGATGTCAAGATATTTTATTACTGAAAGACTTGCTGGGTTTAAACATAAGTATTGCTGGGAGGACCACAATAGACAGGCGAAGACTACCCACAACCTCTTTGATGAATGAAGCCGAAGTACATGGCAGAGAAATAGAAAAGAAGGAAATTGTTGAATTATTGTTGAGGGATGATTTAAGGAATGATGGCGGGTTCTCTGTTTTACCTATTGTAGGTATGGGTGGGCTGGGCAAAAGTACTCTTGCTCGGCTTGTCTATAATGATGATCGACTGTGGGATCATTTCGATCTCCGAGTATGGGCTTGTGTCTCTGATGATTTCGATGTTGTCAGGCTAACAAAAGTAATCTTGCTATCCATTACTGCTGACCCGAACGTGGATAATCACGGCTTCAATTTGCTTCAACTGCAACTGAAAAAGCAACTGTCCGGAAAGAAATTTTTGCTTGTTTTAGATGACGTGTGGAACGAGAGTTACAATGATTGGGTTGATCTCAGTCGCCCATTTGAAGCCGGCGCACCGGGAAGTAAAATTATTGTCACCACTCGTAATCAAGACGTTGCAGAAATCATGGGGACTGTTCCAGCTTATCAATTAAAAAAGTTGTCAGATCATGATTGTCTAGCTCTATTCGCTCAACATTCTTTGGGGACGAGAGATTTCAGTTCACATAAGTCACTGGAAAAAATTGGCAGGGAGATAGTGACCAAATGCGATGGCTTGCCCTTGGCAGCAAAAACACTTGGAGGACTTTTACGTGGACATCATGACAGGCGTGACTGGGAAGGTGTGCTCAGAGTCAAGATATGGGAATTACCAGAAGAGAGAGCTTCCTTTATACCGGCCCTTGCAATTAGCTATCATCATCTTCCTCCTACTTTTAAACAATGCTTTGCATACTGCTCATTGTTTCCAAAAGGTTATGAATTTGAAGATAAAGAGATAATTTTATTGTGGAGTGCTGTGGGTTTCCTGGATCACATACAGCGTGGGAATGCTAGTGAAGATTTAGGTCGAAAGATAGTTAGAGAGCTATGTTCGAGATCCTTTTTCCAGGAATCGGGCGAGGATACATCACGATTTGTGATGCACGAGCTCGTCAATGACCTTGCTCAATGGGCTGGTGGGCAAATCTACTTCAGAATGGAGGATAACAGGCAACAAAGGTTTTCCCAAAATCTCTGTCATTTTTCATACATTCGTGGAGATCATGATGTTGCCAAAAGGTTTGGAAACTTATATGACATCGCATGTTTGCGAACATTTTTACCAGTAAACGAGTCAAATATTTCACGAGGACTCTTGGCTTGTAGCGTTCTTCATCAATTATTAAGGCTGCAACGCTTAAGGGTCTTCTCTTTGTGTGGATATGAAATCTTCGAGCTACCAGATTCAATTGGTGAGTTGAGGCACTTAAGGTACCTAAACCTATCGAGAACGTTAATTGAAGTTTTGCCTGAATCAGTCAACAAGCTTCACAAGTTGCAGACACTTTTGTTGGAAGATTGTGATAGACTAAAGAAGTTGTGTGCAAGCCTGGGAAACGTCATCAACTTGTGTCATCTCAATAATTCAAATACAGATTCATTGGAGGAAATGCCAATAGGAATTGGTAAGTTGACTTCTCTTCGGACATTGTGTAGTTTTGTTGTGGGAAAAGACAGTGGTTCTGGATTAAGAGAGCTAAAATTGTTGAAGCATCTTCATGGGACACTCAGCATATCAAAATTGGAGAATGTAAAATGCATTGTTGATGCCGAGGAAGCTCAATTGGATGGAAAGGAGAATCTTAAAGTGTTATTGCTTCGATGGACTTGCAGTGCCGATGATTCATCTTTAAGGGAGGCAGAAACTGAGAAGGGTGTGCTTAACATGCTAAAACCTCATAAAAATCTGGAGCAAATTTGTATCAGTGGCTATGGAGGTACAGAGTTTCCAACTTGGTTAGGAGATTTCTCTTTCTCAAACTTAGTGACCCTGAAATTTGAAGATTGTGGCATGTGTACTTCTTTGCCGTCAGTCGGCCAACTACCCTCTCTAAAGCATCTTGTAGTACGTCGAATGAGTCGAGTAAAAAGATTGGGTTCAGAATTCTATGGGAATGATTGTCCAATTCCATTTCTATGCTTAGAGACTCTTTGTTTTGAAGACATGCGAGAATGGGAAGATTGGATTCCTTGTGGATCTAGTCAGGGAATTGAATTGTTTCCTAACTTGAAAGAGTTTCGTATTTTAAGATGTCCTAAACTACAAGGGACATTGCCAGAACGCCTTCCTGAATTGAAGATGTTTGTTATTCAAAGTTGTGAAGAACTGTTAGTTTCAGTTACGAATCTTCCAACTCTTTGCAGATTCAAAATTGGTGGATGTAAAAATGTACCAGATTTTTTTCATTCTCTCTAATTAAATGTATTATTTTTCCCTTCCACTTAAAATTTTTAAAGTCTAATATTAGACTTATTATAACTATCACTAGTAAAATTTTATACTGCACGGATTAACATAAATGAGTATACACTGTCAAATTTAATATAAATATTAAATGTATCGCATTTGGATTAACTATATGCGACAGGAAGAGTCAAGTCCGTTTTGCCAAACACTTATTATAGCAATCAAGTCTACGATCCTCTGCTTTGCTTCATAACTCCTACGTTTGTTACAGGCAAAGCAAAGAATTGTTTGTTGGTTCAAAACACCCCATTTAACCAGGGGTGCAGAGAGAGAACCGGATACAAGTCAGATCGGATTGAACCCGAATTAAGAGCCTGCAACCGTTTTCGATCCCGGCCAAATCACTAGCAACGGAGTGCACCCTGAACCCCCAAGAGCCGGCGATCATTCCCACGCCGCTTAATGTCGCCCGAAAAGCCCACGTCAAATCGGCGTGATTTCACTGAATTTTAGTCATGCCGTCATTTGGCTTTTGCTCCTTACGACATTCTCTTCAAAATCAGACCATCAACAGCTACCAGAAACAATCGTTTTGCCGCTGATCACCTGCCGAAGTTTTGACGATTGTCAAAGCTTGATCTGCCATTTTCGCCGTGCGTTAGAGCACACTGCCGCGACTGTTGGATTCAGTGCAGTCTGAAGTTTCTATCCCGACCATCCCAATCGCCGTCACTTGATTTGCGACCACTGTTGACCGTCGAGGGTGTTTTAGTAATTTTCACTTTGAGGGTATTTCAGTAATTTTGACCTTGAGGGTATTTTAATAACTTCAACCTTCAAGGTTATTTTAATAAATTTGGACTTAGATGATATTTTGGTGATTTATGATTGCGAGGATATTTTTGGTGATTTATGATTTTGGAGACTATTTTAGTAATTTATGGTTTTGAGGGCATTTGGGTACTTTAAGGAAGTAGAGTTGTTTGCTGTGGATAAATGTTCATTTTAACATATGAAGTTAGTTGTATTTTATATCTACAAAGTAATTATATCATTTCCTTAATTTAGAAGGAATTGTGATCAGTCCGCAGATATTGACGATAATTGAGATTGAATATCATATCTGTAAGTAAAATATATTAAACTTCTGTTTATAATTTATTACAATTTTAAATTGAGTAAAGTAAAACTTGTTACAAAACAAGAGTTTAAATGCTATATTTTAATGATTTTTATGAGTTTATTTTGTTTACAATTGATATATTTATTAGAAAGTGTATCATTATTGGTTTTCTTTATTGAATTTTAGTAAATGCATGAGAATATTTTTTAAAAAAAGAAAAGTAGATTTGTAGAATGTTAACAAAAAGGAAAGAGGGTTTAAAATAGGGAAATTTTTAACCTACCCCTAAATAAATTGACATTTTACACCGTGTCCCTAAAAAATTTGACTTGTTACACCGTGCCCCTAATTCCCTTGTTTTCTTAGTTAAGTTTAACGTTGGAGGGATAAAATTAGAAGTTCATTTCTTAAATTAATTTTAATGGAAATTCTCTTTATTGCAATTGAAATAAAAATCTTTAAAAAATTAAAGGAAAAATAATAGTGGTGACAATGTACATGTAACAAGAATTTTTTTATTGCAATTGAAATAAAAATCTTAAAAAAATTAAAGGAAAAATAATAGTGGTGACAATGTACATGTAACAAGAAATTTTTTTATTGCAATTGAAATAAAAACCTTGAAAAAATTAAATGAGCTAATTTTTTTTTTATATATAGGGGCATTTTTGTCATTCAATCAAAAGTTAGACGGAACCGCTAGAAATAACTGAAAAATTAACGGAATTGGGGACACGGTGCAACACGTCATTTTTTTTAGTGCGCGGTGCAAAATGTCAATTTATTTGGGTGTAGGTTAAAAATATGATTAAAATTATTATATATAATTGTATATGAGTTAGTTATAAAATTTATTAGACAACACCTTTTCCTTCCAAATACAGAGATACTGTGAGAAAGAGACCTTTGGGGTCCATCTGAGCACATGGTGAGACCTTAGGTCATGTGCTTGGGCCTTTTTGCCTTTAGGAAGCTATTTTATGCATGCAGTATAATGAAAATAAAGATTCAGTTACAGATATTACAGTTGAAATAGAGGTCTTTAGGATCCGTCTAAGTACATACAGAGTATTTAGGTTGTGTACGTGGGCGCTTTTGTCCTTGTGAGACCATTTTACACATGCATTATGATGATATAAATAAAACACATCATTAGTTTACCCTTACACCTTGGGACATGATAATACCTAGATAGTATGTCATTGAACTATTTGTATGAGGTCCAAGTATGACAAGATGAGATATATGAGATGACACTTCATTGGTCTACTTGTTGTAGCTTCGAACATGATAGTACATTTTCATACATCATTGCACCATCCGTATGAATTTTGGGTATAACAAGATTATTCCCTTGGATACTTGTTTAGTGACAGTTTTAGAATCATGTATTTATATCATATTATGATATGATTTTCATGAGTATTACATATAATATCATGCGTTTTTACTTATAGCTTGATGAAAATGGTATATTGAAAAGATATAATTATTTTAAGTAAGTTGTTTTTATGACTTACTATCCATTAATTGAGTTTCATATTCATCTCGTTTTATTATATTTTTCCTCCCAAAGAAGATTTGTAGGTACAATAGTCAAATTATTTTGAGGTATGGCCACGTGATGATGCTAGGATTGTTAGATGTTATTACTAAGATATTTTAGAATGTATAATTATATTATATTTAGATGATTAAGGATGATTAATATTTTTTTTATTAATTTTTTGGGTGATATTCGATATTATGGTTAAGCAGGATAATCGATGAAGTTAGTTGACAATTGAACCATTTTTGGAGTGTGTTTGAGGGAAAAACATGAAAGATAACAGAACATCACGTGTCGACGAATGGAATAACTTCAGTGTAATTCGAGGTACCCGGCATGATTCGAGGTACCCCGCACGATTAAAGGTACCTGGTATGATTAGAGGTACCCGACACGATTAGAGGTACCCCGCATAACTCCAGAGTAACTCGAGGTACCCCGCATAAATTGGGGTACCTCGCATAATTCAAGTTGCCCAGAATAACTCTAGCATAATTTAAGGTACCCAGAATAACTCCAACATAATTCAAGGTACCCAAATAACTCCATCATAATTCAAGGTACCCGGAATAACTCGTGGTACCCTGCATAATTTAAGGTACCCTGCATAACTGCAGAGTAACTCGAGGTACCCCGCATAGATTGGTGTACCCCATATAATACGAAATACTCGAAATAACTCTAGCATAATTGAAGGTATCCATAATAACTTTAACATAATTCAAGATATCCAAATAACTCGAGGTACCCGGCATGATTAGACGTACCCGGCACGATTAGAGGTACCCCGCATAACTTTAGAGTAACTCGAGGTACCCCACACCCATAATAACTTTAACATAATTCAAGATATCCAAATAACTCGAGGTACCCGGCATGATTAGACGTACCCGACACGATTAGAGGTACCCCGCATAACTTTAGAGTAACTCGAGGTACCCCACATGGGGTACCCCATATTAATTCGAGGTACCCGGAATAACTCCAGAATAATTCAAGGTACCCCGTATAACTCGAGGTACCCGGCATGATTAGAGATACCCTACATGATTAAAACTCTTATTGGATTATTTAGTATAATTCATTTTATTAGTGAATATGTTACAATAATTTTATCACTTTATTATTTTGTGATTATCTTGTGGTATGTATAAATTTTTATTCTATCATCCTAAGATGACTTTTTGACTAATCTTGTCGATTTTAACTATTTATTTATGTTGTTATATAATTTAGAAATTATTTGATTCAATCTTTATTTCACGTTATATATTTAGAAATATTGAAAAACAAATATTATGCTTCCAAAAATTTAAGGATATAAGCTTTGATCTTTATGAGGAATTATGATATTTTTTAACATTTGTACTAGAAAAAGTTAAATTTTTAAAATTTAAGACATCTATATTCAGTATTTTTCTAAGTATTAATAAATGTTATTTTCCAAATATATAATTTAAATTAATCACAAAAAAATTAATATAGTATAATGTAGCACCAAATATAGTATAATTAAAAATTAATACAATACAATGTAACAACAAATATCACACGATATTGTTATAAAAATGTGCTAATGTAATATAGCATATTACAATTTATCTACATTAAAATAATGTAATACAACATAATACAATATAGTGTGTCAAATGCACCCTTATGACATGCTTGATTTGAAGAAATATAAGGAGAAGAGAATAAAAGAAATGAGGAGAGGGGAAAAAAAAAGGAGAGAGAGATGAATTTCTTATCCAACCAAGTAATGAAAATGAGGTTGAACCCATTTTTTTTCAACCAAACAATTAAAATATATGTCTATTTTAGTCATTATATAATATAACAGCACTTTCGTAATAAGATTTACCAAACCCATGTATTCTACTTTTCAAACTCACAGCAACTACAACAGCCTAATTTACCAAACACCAAGCTACTTTTTTAATCAGCAGTTTATTTCATCAGCCTCAGTAATCCCAAACTGGCCCTTTATCTCTTCCCCTTTTTATTTTTCATTCCTTTCCTCTCCTACCATTTCTTCCAACCAAGTATGGGTTTGTGTTTATCCATAGTGGCTGAAATATTTTATCCCCACTTTACGGAGAATGAAAGTCCAATCAGTTGAATTGTTGTTTGATTATATAAATAATAAGAGGAGGATTCAAATGGTACTACAAACAATAACTACAAACTGATCTTGGCAATAGAGACCGCTAGAGTAGGAGGACATGATAATCGTCAAAATGTAGAAGTGGGTATGGGTTGTCAAAAGAAGGGGCTGAACAAGCATGAATTCATCTGTGTTCTTTTGGCCTTGGTTAATACCCTTTTCATGTTTGCTTTTGATTTTTACTTAAAATGTTCATATATAAATATTTGGCATGTAATTTTAATCGGGCGGCGGTATGGTGATGTGAAATGAAGCTTTTTGGTTGTAGAAATTTGAGTAATGAGTGGTGCAATTCTTTTCATAAAAATAAAGATCTTGACATAACGATAGTCCAAGTAGAGGTTTTGACAAATTCTTGCAGCAGATTCATAGTAAATCATCTCTGTTCATTCCTTATTTCACAAGTTCTTGAATGTTTATATAAGTTTTTAAATTTTTTTATTTAACTGGATAAATTTGAGATGAAATTTCAGTTAAATGTTACTGTTTTTTCAAATGGAAAGTATTTTTATAGAGTTGGTTTATTTGATTGATTCCTTAAGTTACATGTTTACACCACCAAGTTTATGACAAAACTATTAAATATAGCATGCAGGCACCACCCTTCTAGAAGGTGGGCCCGTTCATTTTGAAAAAGAAGGCATTGCTTCCTTATTTGACTGAAACAAAGAAAGAAGAAGAAAAATTGAATTTGGCAGCAGTAATTTTTTAAAGAAAGAAAGAAAAGAATGAAGAAGATAATGGTGGTGAAAAGAAAATTAAACTATAAAAAGAGGGGCTCACCCCTTCATTTATATAATTCATTCTTCTCTTCTACTGTAAGAGAGAAAAATTAAAAGTTGTGTGACAGATTGAGAGTTGTAATACTCTTGTGTAATTAGTGAGTGAGAGATTAGGTGTAATGGGGTTTTAAGAAGTAAGCCAAAATATTACAATACTTGTAATCCTTATATCACTAGTAAAATATTTTCCTTCTGTCTTCGTCCGTGGACGTAGGCTAAAAGCCAAGCTGAACCATGTAATTTTCTGGTGTCCTCTTTTATACTTGTTCTTTATTTTCTTCAAATTTCATTTTAACTGTGGCCATACTTAACGCATCAATTTCCTAACATTGGTATCAGATCTACTAGTTGTGTATTTTGGAGTCGGTGGTACTATTCACATAAAGTACTATTCACGTATACGATAATGTTTACGTATATGATATTATTCGCGTATATGTCACTATTTACGTATATGGTATTGTTCACATATATGTCACTATTTACATATACGGAATTGTTCACATATATGGTACTGTTTACGAGAAACGGTGGAAGCCGATCCTAGTAAAGTTAGTTTGTGGTGAAAAGCGATGGCGGCAAAATACAAAATTGAGAAGTTCAATGAAAATAATTTTTCGTTGTGGAAAATGAAGATAAAAGTTGTATTAAGAAAAAATAATTGCTTGATAGCAATTAGAGAAAGACCCATGAAGATACCTAATGACAAGTGGAATGAGATAGACGGCTATGTCATTTCTAATCTACACTTGGCACTTACGGATGGAGTATTATCCAGTGTGGCAGAGAAAAAGACAACAAATAAAATATGAGATACTTTCATAAAATTGTACGAGGCCAAATCACTGCACAACACGATCTTCTTAAATAGGAGACAATGTACTCTTTGAATAATAGAATCTACATCAATGACTGACCATATCAATATCTTAAAGACTCTATTTTCACAACTCACAATGTTAGGTCACAATATAGAGGAAAACGAACATGCGGAGCTTCTACTTCAAAGTCTACCAAATTCGTATGATCAACTTATCATCAACCTGACGAACAACAATCCAGTGGACAGTCTAGTTTTTGAGGATGTTGCAGCCTCCGTATTAAATGAGGTGAGCGGGCGAAAAAGTAAGAAAAGTAGACAAGTAAGTTCGCAACAAGCAGAAGCATTATCGGTGACTTGAGGGAGATCAACAGAACATGACCCTAGTGGGAGTCACAATCATGGTAAATCAAAATCCAGAAGTAAGAAGAATATTAAATGTTACAACTTTGAAAAGAAAGGGCATGTCAAGAAAGAGTGTTGGAATAACCAGAAGAAAAGAGAGAGCAAAGAACATGAGTCATCAAATGCTCAGGGGTGTGTAGCAAGTACCTCGGATGATGGTGAAATTTTCTACATCGAGGTAACAACTGTTTTAGAAGGCAGAAAATAACTATCTGACGTCTGGCTTATAGACACAAGAGTGACTTGGCATATGACTTCTTGGAGAAAACGGTTCCATACATATGAACCTATCTCAAAGGGATTTGTTCAAATGGGTGATGATCATACCTTGGAGATCGCTGGTATCAGTACAGTTAAAATAAAAATGTTTGATGGTATAATTCCCACAATTGAGGAGGTACGACATGTTAAACGCCTAAAAAAAATCTATTATCTTTGGGACAAATAGATAGTCATGGGTTCAAAACTCATATTGAAAATAGGATCATGAAGATTACCATAGGCATGCTTGCATTGATGAAGGCGGAAAAGATCGGTGCTAATCTATTCATACTTAAAGGAGAAATACTACAGGAAGCTGATACGTGTGTTGTGTCAAATAAAGAATAGTCAATAATGATGTGGCATCTTAAACTCAGCCACATGTCAGATCAAGGTTTGAAAATTCTCTTTGAGTGAAAATACTTCCAAGGCTCAAATCGGTAAGCTTACCATTTTGTAAGCATTGAGTTACAAGTAAGCAACATAAATTAAAGTTCAATAGATATATTGCTAGAAGTAAATGCATTTTAGACTTTGTTCACTCTGGTGTTTGGGAATCACCAGACATATCCATGGGAGGTGCAAAGTACATGGTGACTTTCATTGATGATTATTCCAGGAGATGTTAGGTGTATCCAATTAAGAAAAAGTCAGATGTATTTTCAGTGTTTAAAGAATATAAAATGTAGGTGGAACTTAAATCCGGTTAAATGATCAAGTGTTTAAGGACATATAATGGTGTAGAGTATACAGACGGCGAGTTTCTTGCTTTCTGTAAGTAAGAAGGTATTCAGAGGTAGTTTACGGTAGCATACACTCCTCAACAAAATGGAGTGGCAGAGCGGATGAATAAAACTCTTACAGAAAATATAAGAGCTCTGTTGAGGACTGTTAGTCTACCAATTCATTTTGGGCAGAAACAACAAAAACTGTTTATTATATAGTAAATCGGTCGCCATCCACTGCTATTGGGTTGAAGACAACGATGAACATGTTAACCAGAAAGCCAGCTGATTACTCATACTTATGTACGTAATGTACAATGCCCAAAAAAGAACAAAGTTAGATCCAAAATTTATAAGATGTGTCTTCTTGGGGTATGCTGATAGATTAAAGGGGTATCGTCTGTGGGACCCACTGCCCACAAGATTGTCATCAGTAGAGATGTTATCTTTGTAGAAGATCAACTACAAAGGAAATATGAGGATGATAGCACTATAAAAGAAAAGTCAGAGACTATACCAGCATATGTGAAAAATAATATGGAAAAAGAAGATTTAGATTCTTTTGAAACAGCACTGGAGCATGATGAATAAGAACCAGTCGAGTCCAAGGCTCTAGAAGTTTGTCGGTCAACTTGTGAGAGACAACTACCAACGTGGCACTTGAATTATGTCACAGAGATCAATATTGCATATTGTCTTCTAACAGAGGATGGAGAGCCATTAACTTTCCATTAAGCTTTAAATAACTCAGATATTGCTTTGTGGATGAAAACAATACATGAAGAAATTAAGGCTCTACATAAGAACAAGACATGAGAACTTGTACCACTACTACAAGGAAGAAAAGTTATTAGAAACAAATAGGTTTACAAGATCAAACATGATTGCAATAACTAAGTTGAGCGGTATCATGCAAGATTGGTGGTGAAAGGATATGTTCAAAAATAAGGTATTGACTTCAATGAGATATTTTCTCCAGTGGTTCGACTCACAACATTCAGAGTAGTCTTGGCAATGTATGCTATATTTGACCTACATCTAGAGCGGTTAGATGTGAAAACCTTTTTTCTTCATGGAGAACTTAAAGAAGAAATTTCTATGCTCCAACCAAAAGTTTTGGCTGAAATACGAAATGAGAACTTGGTTTGCAGGTTGAATAAATTTTTATACTATCTCAAACAGGCGTCGTGTTGGTATAAGAGATTTGATTCCTTCATTATGAGCTTTTGATACATCAGACTCATTTTAGACCATTGTGCTTATTACAAGACGTTTGAAGATAATGATTTCATCATTTTACTGTTGTACGTGGATGACATGTTAGTAGCAGGCCCTAACAAAGATCGAGTCCAAGAACTAAAGTCACAATTAGCTGGGGAGTTTGAAATAAAGGACTTGGGATCAGTAAACATGATTCTAAGGATGCAAATTCATCGAGACAAAAATCACAGGAGGATTTGGCTTTCTAAGAAAAACTACTTGAAGAAAATCTAGCGGCTCTTCAATATGAAATATTGTAAGTCAATTTCTACCCTACTTCTTGTTAATTTGAAGTTATCCTCAAGTATGTGTACTAGCAATGAAGCATAGAGGAATGAGATGTCTCGAGTACCGTATGCATCAACAGTGGGAAGTTTAATGCTCGTTATGATTTGGACAAGACCGGACATTGCATAAGCAGTGGGAGTAGTCAGTCAATACATGACGAATCCTGGTGGAGAGTATTGGAAAGATGTGAAGAGGATTTTGAGATATATCAGAGGAACCTCAGATATTGCATTATGTTATGGAAGATTAGAGTTTACTGTCAGAGGCTACGTGGATTCAAATTTTGCAAGAGACCTTGATAAAAGAAAATCCACTACTGGCTATTCGTTTACACTTGTGGGAGCAGCTACAAGCTAAATTTTAAAACTGCAGACCGTTGTGGCTCTATCTACAACAGAAGCAGAATACAAGGTAGCTATACAAGCTTGCAAGGAAGTTATTTGGATATAAAAGTTATTGGAGGAGCTCGGACACAAATAAGAGAAAATTTATGTGTTTTGTAACAATCAGAGTGCCTTGCATATTATAAGGAATCCAGTCTTTTATTCCATAACAAAGCACATAGGAGTACAGTATCACTTTGTTCGATAAGTGGAAGACAGAAGTGTGGATTTACAGAAAATCCATACAAATGAGAACCTAACAGATGTTATGACCAAGCCAATCAATACTGACAAGTTTGTATGTAGTAGATCCTCTGGTGGCCTAGCAGAGACGTAAGCAGCATGACAATGGCGAAGCAGAAAGGATGGTATGTGGAAATTGATTGATTTTCAATCAAATCTTCAAGTGGGAGAATGACAAAAACATAGCATGGGGGCACCACCCTTCTAGAAGGTGGGCCCGTCCATTTTTAAAAAGAAGACATTACTTTCTTCTTGAACAGAAACAAAGAAAGAAGAAGACAAATTAAATTTGGCAACAACGATTTTTTAAAAAAGAAAAGAGAAGAATTAAAAAGGTAATGGTGGTGAAAAAAATATTAAACTAATGGCCAATTTTGGCTATAAATAGAGGGGCTTACCCTCTCACTTATATAATTTGTTCTTCATTTCTTCTCTTCTACTTTGAGAGAAAAAAAATTAAAAGTTGTGTGAGAGATTAAGAGTTGTAATAATCTTATGTAATTAGTGAGTGAGAGATTGGGTGTATTATGGTTTTAGGAAGTGAGTCAAAATATTACAATATTTGTAATTCTCATATCACTAGTAAAATATTTTCCTTCTGTCTTCACCCGTGGACCTAGGCTAAAAGTCGAGCCAAACCACGTAATTTTTTTGTGTTATCTTTTGTACTCGTTCTTTATTTTCTTCTAATTTCATTTTAGTTGTGGTCCTATTTCAACCATTAATTTCCTAACAGTTTAGCCAATTTATATGCCTTTAGATCACAAAATAGCATACCACATGATTTGGTCTTCGATCCAAAAACCTTAGATGAAGTATGGATTTTGTTTTGGGTCAATGTTTCTTAAACTGTGATTTCCTAAAGCCTGGCTTTTCGAACTGCAGGAGTGAAAAGTTATTTTAGTTCTTTAAAAAATTAAAATAATAATAATCTAAGCCTTAATCTTTCCCGCCATATTCATATGTTGCTTTGGCATCTATGAGTCATCAGAATACCAGAGGAGGCTTTTCAGGGAGATATCCGCGTCGTAACAGTCATTATTCTCATTGTAAGAGACATGTAACGTTATCTTGTTACCTACTTTTTAACTTTTGGTTTTTTGTTTTTTGATCGAGCAGCAGTGCATATTGTTTTTGTGTTTATTTACTAATTTATTCTTGATATAATTCTTGGTTTTATATTTGATTTACAAAAATGGGCTCATGTTTATTTTGATTTCTTTTGGTATAGCTGCAAAAGAAAAACTATATATTATGTGTCCTAGTTTGTTCAACTGTAGTAGAAGTACAAGAGGTTTGCAGTTCAAATTTGTACCTTACATGGGTGGTGGTAAGGGGACATTGTTGCCATTGTATTTGACTCTGTCTTTGGAAATGTTTTATCAAGATTTACTTTTGCTAATATCACCTAGTTAATGCCCTGGAAATGCTTATCAATTGTCATTAATGCCATAGCTCTTAGTCTCTAATTAATTCGGAATATTGGAAATATCTTTTTATGGCACATTTGTCTTTTCTTTTTGTTTATCCTTGCTCTGTATTTTGATGGATTAAGTATAAGGCTTTGAGTCCTTGCTCTGTATTTTGATGGATTGAGTATAGAGGCTTGAGTTTACAATTGATTATGGTTATTTTCTAAAATCTTATTGTTTGAAAAAATTGTAGGTTGAAGGAGCAAGTAAGCCATTTTCCAATAAGGACAGAATGTCACAAGGTGGAGGCAAACATCCTCATGATATATCCTGTGGTAGAGGTTCTAAGCATTTCAAAGATAAACACACCTCTAATTATCTGTACAGGCTAAAACAACTTCTACTGATGTTATTTCAAATTCTCTTGAGGTTGAAGGGAGTAAATGTGAAACAACCCAAGTGCTTTGAAGTTCCATATTCTTTCTATAAAGATTATGATCTCCATTCATCATCTACTCAATCTGATTGTAAGAACATACATCCAGATGTGAGTAGAATTTAGATTGGAATTATTTGTTAATTTTTTTTAAGTGATGGATATGTTAGTATCTTTGTGTCATTCAAATAACAGATAAAATAATATGATTATTCACTGAAAGTGCACTTTATATCTTCTTTTGTCGCTCATCATTTGCCTCTTTTATTTATTTATAAGCTTACTGCAGTTTGACCTTTTGGCACTGCTTTCTATGGATTGCAACTCAGAATTTAATCAAGTTGCACATTTCAAATGTTAAAAGCTCTAATACTTCTAATATCGGTCCTTAGTTTGATCATGTTCTACTTTTCTATTGAATTCTAATTTTTTAAGAATTTTTATGATGCTGAGTTTGATTGTATTCCTATTTCATATTGAATCTTACAACTATTCCAACTTGAAAAGAAAAAGTAAATTATTGTATGAATATTATAAGTCTTGCCTTTTTGACTTTTCTCTCAATTCAATTAGGGATTTACTTAATTATTGATTGACTTGAACTAAATTATGATTGAATTGAGTAAATTGAAGGTGCTAAGGACATTAATTGAACTTTTTTGGTTCAAAATACTGTGGATCTTAGATTGTCTATGGGGAAGGGATTGTAAAATTGTAGATGTTGAGGTTCTATAATGTTTGTTGATTTTGCAGTGAGATTGGAAGTGAAGAAGAGGATAAAGGCTGATTGAATTAAACAATGACATTTTACAAGTGCAAATTCAGAGCTGGTTGACATAGTTATGTCTCTGCTTGTATTCAGTTTTTATTATTTAGGTATGAAAAAAGAGTTTTCCATTCATGCTATATTTATTGTCTTCAAATGAAAAAATGACAACTTGTTCAAGTTGTGAAAGCTTGGTAAGGCTTCTTAAAAACCAGAAAAGTGAGGATGGCTACATGCACATATTGAAAATGACCACATGGGTAAGGGAACTTGTGTGGAAAGTGAAAGTTAAAATTCTGTCAATGGTCTCATTGCTTCTAGAAGGATAAGTTCATAATAGTGAAATGTGTAGGTTATATTGATGGGAGTAAGCCCATGAACTGATGTAGTGATGGATACTGAATTGGGAAATGTTGTTTCTAGTTCATGGAATATCTTGGAAGAAGTACAAAAAGTGATACAAGACAACAAAGTAGATGTCTTCCTAAAAAAATTGAATGGCTTCGTTTACTTTATAGGGGCAGTATATTTTTCTATTCTAGCTAGATGGCTTATTGACTTTGGTCATAGATTGGGTTGTTACCAATTCCTTGATTTGAGTTGCTTTTCTTTTTTTTGAATTTTTGTGGTATTGATATTCCTACATTTCAAATGCTTTGGTAATTAGTAATCTACTCATTTTTAAGTATTTTGACTACTTGAACAAAGTTTGGGTATGCTGATAAATTATAAGAAGGGGAAATATCCACCGTCTATCAATTTTTTTAAAAACTTTTTTAAAAATACATAATTCTTTTTTTTTGCTAAAATCCACCTAAAGTTACATTTTGTTTTACTTTTCCACTTCCGTTTGGAGTCCATTAAGAAAACTAACGGAAACTTAAAAAAATGATCATTTTACCCTCAAAACGAAAATTACAATTTCACCTTAAAAATTACCAAAAATAATCTAATTAAATCTAATTATTTTTCCCATCAGTCAATAAAGAAATTAATTCCACAACCATCAACTGCAGGGTTTTTTTTTTTAAAATATGTTTGTAATTAAAATGCTAAATTATAACAATAGTATTAAAAATAGCCTAATCTCGCAAACCATTAATTAAATTTAAGATAAGTAGAGTTTTATTATTCATTAAGTTATAATCTCTAGTAGTTAAGATTTTTTTGTACTTCATTAACGTACCAATAATGATATTCATCATTAAATTTGATTATTTTTAGCATTTTTTAAGGTGAAATTGTAAATTTCATTTTGAGGGTAAAATAATCATTTTTTAAGTTTCCATTAGTTTTCTTAACGGGTTGCAAACGGAAGTGGAAAAGTGAAACAAAATGTAACTTTAGGTGGATTCCAGTAAAAAAAAATTGTTTATTTTTTAAAAAGTTGAAAAAAATAGGTAGACAGTGGATATTTTCCCTTATAAGAATTGTGGAAACTACAATAAACAAATGAACAAATAAATAAATAAATAAATAAATAAATAAACAAAGGCTTTATTTTGAATGCATTTTACTCATGAATGAATCTATATGCTTACAAATTTTTGCCAGTTAATTTTAGGTGCTTAGTTTCTATTGTGTTTTGTGGGATTTTCATACGGATGCTATTTTATAATTTAAATTATTCATGCAATCATGAATCAGTAGTTCTAAAATTTTATTCTTGTTTATTTGGATGTGTTCTCCTCTATCTTTATTGCCAAGATCAGTTTGTGTTAAATGAAAGTAGGCATAAAATTTACAAAGAATGAATATGGCATTTGAGAATATTTTGTATATTCTGAATATTGTTGTTAAAAAATTCATTAAAAAATGTTAAAATCATAATGTAGTTTTGTGTTTATTTTATTTTTAAGTTTCAATTTTTCTATTAATACAATATATAACTGATCCCACCTAAGAATTTAGATCGTGCATTTGAAATTTGAATATTATTTTTTTCAGCCTTTTTTTCTAATATCAATTTTCTTTTTTTGTATGTGGAGACACATGAACCCTAAATTTCAAATTACCAACATCTGAAGTTTAGTTTTTGGAAGCTATTAATTGATTTAATTTTGTATTAGTTTTATTGATATTAAAATTTTTTATATATTTTTGCGAGTTTTTAAAATAATTTCTCAACAGAAGTAGTTTTAGGCTCGTCTCCTTATGCAATTCTAACTTTTTAGTAGCCCTTACATCAGATTACTATTGTCACTAACTGCTTAAGTGATGGAAATTTTCATTCTTGTAGTGGAAATTTTTATTTCATTAATCTTTAAGTACATTGGATAAATTAATATAGTTTTGGAAGTTATAATGTTGTTAATATAGTGTTAGATTTTCATAATGTCATGGTGAGTATAATAAACTTTTAAAAATTAATTTAGTTAAGTTTTGAAAATTAAATAACTTATTTTATAAATAGAAAGCGATATACATACTTACAAAAGAAAAAGAAGGATGCTCGATATAAAAATAAAATGTTGTTAACAAATCTCATGAGGCAGGATAGTAATAATGATCGCAATAAGAGTAGAAATGCAAATAATAATAGTGATGATAATTTAAGTTATAGTAATAAGAAATTAAGAAAACTAATTTGAAAAGAAAATAGAGAGATAAAATTTTAATTTTAATTAAAAAATCTTAATTCTTGATTTATTTTAGTTCAAAGATAAATAAATATAATGAATTGAATGATAAAATGGGCAAAAAGTTTTTAAAGATCAAAAGTTAAGAATAAATAAATTTAAGTTCAAAAAATCTCATGAAGTCAACTTAGTCCAGAAAAAAAAAAGGAAAAGATAATGCAACACAAATAGATTAAGAAAGTTTTAATTTTTTGTTAACAAATTATAATTATTGAAATAATAAATGAGTATAAATGTGAACAAAGGCTAAAATGTCTAATGTAGACCATCAAAGTCCTAAAGTAATGCATAATGGTTACAACTAAAAAAAGATAAACATATACATTCGTATTTATTCAACTATAAATCTCACGAGGCATGATAGTAATAATGATAATTGTAGTAACATTATAAATAAATAATAATTGTAGAAGAAATACAAATAAAATAATAATACTACTCATAATAACATGAATTTTTTGTTGACGTCAAGAGAAACTAAAGAAACTATTTTGAAAAGAAAATAGAGTGGTAAAAAACTTTTATGAATTAAGTTTTTTTTATGAAAATTTTTTAAAATATAAATAATTAGAATTGATTGAAATGATAAAATGGGCCATCCGTAAAAAAAAAAGTTTCAACACAAATAGATTAAGGTCCCGTTTGGGATTGAGGTGATGTACCTTTTAAGGTACAGCTGCTAGGAAAAAAAAACTATAACTATTAAATAAAAGTTAATAATATGTAATAAATATAAATTTTAAATAATAATTTTGATAAAATTATTAAAATTATAATAGATTTTTCATTGTACAAGTGAAAAATTATAATAGATTTTTCATAACTTAGCTTACAAACTACAGCAGCTAGTGTTTACCAAATACTTTAGTATTGTAACTTTTAAGTTATAATTGTCTAATCTCAATCCCAAACACACCCTAAGTAAGCTTCAATTTTGTAAGTTAAAATAAATAAATAAAATTAATTGAATGTTAAAATGGGCATAATGTTTATAAAGATCAAAAGTTAAATATAAATAAATTCAGGTTCAAGAAATCCCATGAAGTCAATTGATCCCAAAATGAAAAAAAGAAAAAAGAAAAAAAGATAATTCAATACAAATAGATTGAGAAAATTTTAATTTTAGTTTAAACATTTTATAACTTATGCTGTCGCAACTTCTAAAATTGTTTTTTTAGAAGCATAGTAATTGCATGCACTCTTACCTATTATTTTTTATTTACTGTCGAAGTTTTCAAAAATTAAAGAAATTATTTTAAAAATTAAAGATAAAGTGGAAAATAAAATCATTAATTCATTTCAAGGATAACTAAAAATAATCAATTAAAATAATAAAATGAGAATAAATATGTATAGAGACTAAAAGCTCAAGTATATATACAATCAAGTACAATAGATCTCAACAAGTAATGAAAATAGAGAGAGAGAAAAGGGGGGGGGGGACTTAGATTGTGAACCCAAATTATTGGCAAAAGTAAAATATTGGAAAAAAAATTAAGGGTTGCAATAAAAAAATTCAATATTATATGGTAAGTTGAAGTTTAGTATAACAATAAGGGTTCAAAAATTATTCACAATATTAATACTATTGTTTTACGTAATACAAGTAAATTTTGTATTTAACCCAAATAACTAAAATTTTATCAAGTTATTTGGCATACTGAATGCAAAATTAGTGGAATAATAGTTGAAACATATAAACACATATACAAGAAAGTATAATCCAAAAATAAAAATACAAAAAATAAAATTTGGTAACTAACCCAAATAATTGGAATCTCATCAAGTTAATGGGGAATTTCAATACAAAACTAGAGGAGTAATTAGCTGAAATGTATTAACCAATAAAAGAGAAAGTGAAACGAAAATTAGGAACTTATTCAATGGGAAATGGAAGTTATTTGGAATCTAAGTCAAAATATTGGTACTTAATAAATTTAGGAGAAATGTCAAATACAAAACTAGTGACTAATAAGTTGAAATATGTAAATCTACAAATGAAAAAAAGCTTAGCCAAAATTAAAAATTAATTTAACCAAAAAAATAATTTTGGTATTCAACCCAACTAATTGAAATCTTACGAAGTTAATTGGAATATTGAATGCAAAACCAATGGAATAATAGTTGAAGCATATAAATACACATGCGAGAAAGTATAACCTAAATTAGGGACTTACCTAATCGAAAACAAAATTATGAAAAATAAATTTGGTAGCTAACCCAAACAATTGGAATCTTACCAAATTAATAGGAATATTCAATACAAATTTAGAGGAATAATAAGCTAAAACACATAAACCAATAAAAGAGAAAATGTAATAAAAATTAGGAACTCCTTTAACGGGTAATAAGAGTTACTTAATCTAATCTAAAATATTAGTATTTAACAAATTTAATAGGAATATCAAACACAAAACCGGTGATTATTAAGTTGAAACATATAAACCTATAAGTGAAAAAGCTTAATAAAAATTAGAAACTAATTCAACCAAAAAAATAATTTTCGTATTTAACCCAAATAATTGAAAACTTATGAAGTTAATTCGAATATTGAATGTAAAACTAGTGGAATAATAGCTGAAACATAGAAACTTATATGCAAGAAATTATAACCCGAACTATGGACTTGCCTAACTAAAAATAAAATTGCAAAAAATGAATTCGGTACCTAACCTAAATAATTGAAATTTTACTAAGTTAATGGAATATTCAATACAAAACTAGAGGAATAATTAATTGAAATACATGAACCAATAAGAGAAAAAGCATAACAAAAATTACGGACTCATCCAATGAAAAATGGAAGTATAACAAAAATTACGAACTCATCTAACGGAAAATAGAAGTTACATGAAATATAACTAAAAATATTGATATTTAACGAATTTAATATAAATATCAAACATAAAACTAGTAGACTAATAAGTTAAAATATGTAAATTTATATGTGAAAAAGTTTAACAAAAATCAGGAACTAATTTAGTAAAAAAAAGTTATTTTGGTATTAAACCCAAACAAATGAAATCTTATCAAGTTAATTAGAATATTGAATGTAAAACTAGTAGAATAATAATTGAAACATATAAACCCACAAAGGAGAAAATATAACCAAAATTAGGAATTTACTTAACCAAAAATAAAATTATGAAAAATAAATTTGGTAATTAATCTAAATAATTGAAATCTGACCAAGGTAATGAGAATATTCAACACAAAACTAGAGGATTAATTAGATCAAATATTTGAACCAATAAGAGAGAAAATGTAATGAAAATTAGGAACTCATCCAACGGAATGAAATTTACTTAGAATCTAATCCAAAATATTAGTATTGAATGAACTTAGTAGGATTATTATACACAAAATTAGTGGACTAATAATTTGAAATATGTGAACCTATATATGAAAAAGGTTAAGCAAAATCAGGAACTAATCTAACAAAAAAAGTAGTTTTGTTATTTAACTAAAATAACTGAAATCTTACTAAACGAATTAGAATATTGAACGCAAAATCAGTAGAATAATAAATGAAACATATAAACCAAAATGGGAGAAAGTGTAACTAAATTTACTCGGAATTTAATCTAAAATAGTCGTATTTAAAGAATTTAAAGGGAATATTATACATAAAAATAATGGATTGAGAAGTGGAAACAAATAAACCAATCGTTGAGAAAGTTTAACGAAAATTACAAATATGTGAAATTAATTTGGAATGTTCACCTGATATATTGATATCTAACCAAAAGAATTAGAACATGATTATTTTACCTTTTTTTTAACTTTCATTTAAATTAAAAGTCTTTTCTCACTCAAAATTTTTTATGTTAATTATTTATAAATTTCCTTTTTTCATTTTATTTTATTTTTTCCACATTAAACTCAACCCCGGTTCCGACATGCCCAGAGACCAACAAATAAATTTTTAAAAATTATTAAATGAACAACTTGTAAAATACCGGTTGTTCAAGTATCTTTTTCACTGTTGAAGTGGTTGTATCTACTATTTGAAGACTCTATTATAATATATAATAAGAATATAACAAATGTAATGTAATTATAAATTGCTTTAGATAATCTTAAATATTGTTATGTTATAAATATAATTTATATACATAATAAAAATACATTATTGTATTAAAAAATAAATATAATTATTTTTTGGGAATATTTATAATAAATCAAAAAGTAATATACAAAAAATCATAATTTTATTTCTAAATAAAATTTTTTCATAATTTTATTTCTAAATAAAATTTTTAGTGACATAATATATTTTTATATTTATTATAATAATTATCATATTATATAGAAACTTTTGTATTTATATACTAAAGTATAGTCTATAATAATAAAAGACCATTTTTAAAAAAATGACACTTTATAACAACAACTCACAAAAAAGTATAATGCAACTATTAAAAAATTATTTAATAATAAATAATTCTTTACTCTCTCTCATTGTTCCAACTTTTTTAGATAAATAACCAAACATATTTTTATTGTTTTCATCTTCACGTAATATTTTTAAAACAAGTTACCAAACACATTTTTATTTTCAAAAATATCATGTTAAAAACACAATTTTCCTTCTCTAAGCAAATATAAAAACATCAATTGGAAAACAATTCCAAACGCACCCTTAATTTTTTGCTTGGTGAAAAACATTGACAAGAGATGTATTGGTCATTTGGGAATCATTTTTCTATTCACAATTTGAAAGCAAATTTTGAAAAATACAAGGGCGAAACTATATTGCCCCGGGCAAGTAACATTTTTTTTGGGTGGCGATTATTTCATCCCACTATTTTTATAAATGTACTTCACTTTTAAAAATAATTATAATGATTTCACAATATTTTTAAAAAATACATATCAATAAAATCTTGTACTATTAATTAATTAAATTCTTCTATTAATTTTTTCTTAGATTATTTGACCATCTTTAATCATAAAATATAATATAAGTTTTATTTACTATTTTATTGTTATGATATAAAACAGCCAAATTAGCTAATAACACATGAGTTATTGTATCTAATGACTTAGATATTTAATTTTTTGACTTAAAAGCTAATATTTTTAAATGAAATCGAATTATTATTTTTACTACCCTTACATGTATATGACATAAATTTAACAACCTAATAATTTATATGAATATTGTGCTATAAAGACACTATATTAGTTTCATTAAAGATTAATAATCATATTAATAAAATAGAATTAGAAACAATAAGTTTGGTATAAAATTAGAAAAATATTGAAGTTAAAATGAATTCTTGGTAGTTTTACCTTTTAAGGAAAAAATAGTCAATTTAAATTTATGTCAAAGCAATCTTTGTAATCAAATATAATGAAAAAAATCTAATTTACAAAAAAGTAAATTAATATAGATTTAATTAATTAATTCTTCAAAGTTTTTTTTATTTGAAAATTTTAAAAATAATGTGTTTTTTTATTACTATTTTTTTAAAATAAGGTGGGTTTATAAAAATCATGGCTGACGATATCATCACCCTTTTTTGTCTTTATCTAGTCAATTACATTGCAATCCCTATGCTTTGGTATAAAATCAAAAAAAGCCAAAAGATTTTAAAATTTTCACACACAAGTCTTATTTGCTTTAATTTCACCAATTAACTTTTTATAATATGTAGAGCTATTCAAACCCCACATATTATCTCTTCAAACCCCTTCCAAGTTTTTATTATTTTACACTGGAATGAAGTTTCTATGTCAAGACAGGAAAATAAATGAGAATTTTAAGCCTTTCTTATATTAGCACTTACATACAAATATATTATTTAAAAGCACTTGCGGAGAAGTACCTGAATTACTAACGACCTTACACAAATTTGAATAAACAAGATTATACATTAACAACCTTCATACGGAAAGAAGACATAAGATAAACTAAATTGATTTCTGGATGTAAATTTAAAAGGGTTTCATGAAACTCAGCACATGCAAAATAATAGCAACATGAAGTTAAGCTCATAAGATAATGTTAAAGTCGCTGGCATCAGCGTCTAGATGGGCGGTGTCATGCCATTCAACACAGGCCGTCATTCTTAGTGGTGCTTTGTCATTCAACACGGTCTGCCATTCTTGGTGGTGTCGTGTTGACTTGTTATATATAAAAAAAAAGAGCCATAATTTTGGCTATATAAAGAGGGCTTCTTACCCTTATTTTTCATTACTGTCATTCAACACGGTCTGCCATTCTTGGTGGTGTCGTGTTGACTTGTTATATATAAAAAAAAAAGCCATAATTTTGGCTATATAAAGAGGGCTTCTTACCCTTATTTTTCATTCAATTTGTGAGAGAGAAAAAATAGAGAGCTCGAGTAATTTCAGAGTTTAAAATTATAAAGCTCTTGTGAGTTAGTGAGTGAGAGATTGAGTGTATTGAGGTTTTGAAAAATGAGCTAAAATATTATAATACTTGTAATCTTCATATCACTAGTAAAATATTTTTTTTCTGTTTTTGTCCGTGGATGTAGGATAAAAACCGAACCACGTAATTTTTGGTATCCTCTTTTTGTGCTTGCTCTTTATTTTTTTTCAATTTTATTTTAACTGCGTGTCTACTCACCTACCAATTTCCTAACAGATAAAATATTGAAGAAGAGCTTTCATTTCAACACCATGTTTGGTCGCCCACAATATCGGTATCATTTGGAGGAACGATGGAACTTGTGGTGATACAGTGAACCAGAACGTTGGCAGTTGGCACCTCAATAACGTTCATGTCCTTGAGAACTGCACGCGGCTACCATTCTTATCATCGTTCGTTCTTTGCAAAGACCACCGTATCACTGTATCAGTCATTTGCCTAGACAGCTTAATCACTGTTGGAACCCCAAATCAATAACAATCAGCTTATGGTTAACCTTGTGATCATCAACCAACTTTTCAACATCCTCCGTGCAGTGAAGCTGCACCACGCACTAAAAAGAAAACACTAGTAACAGATGATATTGATTTTATAAAAAAAAATTATTTTATTATGTAAATATGATAGAATCGTGATAGAATTTTAGTCTATTAAATAATTAACGGTGTACTTGTAATAAAATATTTATTTATCAAGAATTTATGATATGCATGTAATAGAAATTAACTCAGTCACAAATATTATTATAAAAATTTAATACTGATTTTTTACCAAATTTAGAGTTATATATATATATATTATATAAAATCTAGATTATGAAATGATTTTTTTAAATAAAAAAATATAAAACAAAATGATGCGTTTAAATATATCTAGACAAAACAAAAAATTTTCTAAGTTCTATACTCAAAACTCTACATTCAAAATTCATTGCTAGGGTGTCTATGGATTGGATTTTACAAACTGGACATCAATTCATATATGATCTACGATGCTGCGAATTATAAATGTCTGTGAATCGAATGCATATTTGACTCAATCCATATCCAATCTAGTATTTGACGGATTGGTTTGCGAAGTAAAAACTTTTAATTCCGTCTAATTCATGAACTAACTAAATAAAAAAATTAATATAAAAATAATTTTCCTACTAATCAAATTCAAAATTAAATAAGATTTAAATAAATTAATTACTGAATAAAGTTAGAAAATAATTAAAAGTTATAAAATATAACACATCATAAAAAAGAATCTCTTTTGTTTAAATTAGTACATAAAAATTAACTGCTTAAAAAAAATATATTTATTTATTTAATTATTTAATTATTTTATATTATTATTGAATAAAATATAATATGGTGTTAATATAATTATATTTTAACTTATTTATTTTATTAGTAAGCACAAATGCTATATTTATAAGTTTAATTTTTATTAAATAATTTTATATAAATTTACATAAATAAATTTATATTTTTAATTTTTAATTCAATCCAAGCTCATTGAATCGAATATTTATAGATGAATTTTCACGGATAAAAGGGATTGGGCAATGGATTGAATTCTGAACGGCTCTGTTCACCGCACTCACCGTCACTCTCACAAACAGCACTCGAACCCTAGCCGGCTAGCCCCACTCACACGTCCCCCTTCTGGAAACCCTATCTCACATCTCTAATCAATCCCCAAGAAATCCAACATCACCACTCACTCTCTCTTTGGATTTTCAAAGATACCACTTTCTCAATCCCACTCCTTTTCTCCGCCGCTGCTCCTCTGATCCCTACATTCCGCCTCTTCAAAGATACCAGTTTCTGAATCGTCCTCCTTTTTTCCGCCGCCGCGACCAAATACGGAACCAGAGTGCCCTGGAACTCCATTGTCGAATGCCATTGCTTCGAACAAATTGCCTCCTCGCCCACCAGCTTGAAGGAGGTCCGTGTCTGAGCTCTTGCCGTCTAAGACCAAGACTGTTTCCAGCTCTTCTTCCAGTAACCCTCATGCCAAGGTTTCTTTCTTTCTTTTGTTCTTTTCCTATGTCAAGATTCTTGCTTTGTCTTATGATTTTGTATCTTCTGTTGATTGTGTAATTAGATAAAGACTATTGGATTTTTTTTACCTTTAATTTAAAGGTTTCTGTTTGTTGTTGGGGGTTAAGAGTTCTTGCCTATGTTCGGTTTTTGCCCCCTGGCTATGTTATTGGATAAAAGATTTGCAAATGTGAACATTTATTTCAGAGATTGGAGCTCGACAATTATGCGATACTGTTTGATGGTGATACTGTTTGATAAAGATTCTTGGGTCGATCTTAATTATGTGATTATCTGGGTTTTCTGCTATTGATGACCTTTTTCCAATTAGGCTTTTACATCTACTGGGCTTATAGCATAATTTAATTTTCGTGCAGAGCTTCTGCGTCTGATGTTCCAAACTGGACAAGCTTCAAGAAAAGGCTATAGATAGTTTCATCAAGTGTCAGCTATGCCCTTGGACACATACAAGGTAACTAGTTTACCTTTTTACCATGTGTTACTCATCTGTCTCTTCAAACACAATGTGTAATACTCAACAGTTTTGACTTAGGAGGATAAAAAAGGAATATGTTATTAACACAGATGTATATGCAATTTCTTGTCATTTTAGAATCTGAATATTTGCAAATAAATTCTTCATTCTTTTTATTTCTTACTTTTAGTACTCCTGCCCGGTATTCTGATGCATCTGTTTCTATGATCATAAAGTCTTCTTCATATTGGTGGTACAAAGTTGGTAATGTGGTCAACTTTTTCTTTAATTTCTGTACAGAGTATGTATCAGTCTTTGTCCAATTCCATGATACTCCTTTTTTTAACTTTTTCTTGTAGTGGCTTTCTTACTTCTGCTAATTTTGGTATAAATTGGTCAGCATAAGTTAGTATTCGTAGAAGTCTTTGTAATTGTTTTGCATCTTCTATTTAGTTAGGAAATTTATGTATATGTTCTAATATGTGAGATTGTAATTTTATTCTTTCTTGTTCCATTTCTAATCCTAAATAATTTATTTTTGTCTGAAAAAGTTTTGCTTTCTTTTCTTAAAGTACTATCCCGTACTCTTTTGTTTTTTCTAATAGTCTTATTAAGTTTTCTTCTTTTGTATTGCTAAATACTAATAGATCATCTACATATACACATGCAAATGATCTAAATTCCTTAAATACTTGGTCCATATGTCTTTGAAATATTCCTGGTGCTTGTTTTACTCCGAAAGGTACTACCTTCCATTTGTATTTGTACTTGAGGGCAACTAAATGCTGTCAGAGGTTGTGATTCCTCATCTAACATTACTTGTCAAAATCTTGATTTAAAGTCAAAACTAGAATAGTAGGGCTGGGCAAAAAAACCCATCCGATCGGAGCCAACCTGATCCGAAAAATATCGGGTTCGGATCGGATTGTTCAAAAAATCCGTTCAGATAGCATTTTGCCAACCTGATCGGGTTGTGATCTTATTAGGTTGGCTAAAAAAATAAATAAATAATTTATTTACAAAAGCAATTGATTAAACGGCAAACATGGTGCCATGACACACACAACAGAACAGCACAATAGAGTCATGTCTTCACACAGTCACACGCGCAGCGGCAGCCAGTGGCATTAACCAAACACGGCACGGCAGACACTGATGCTGAGACGCAGACGGCACGGCAGCAAAGCAGCCCTGACACGGTCCAATGCATCTGCACAAACCCATCGCGATCCACGATGAGGCGACGCGATCTGCTGCCCTGCACCGCGACCGCTGCTGCCACTGGATCCACTGGCCACCACAATTTGTTGCCCTCCACTCAAGCATGAATCTGCTCTTCTAATACATAATCTACGTATGTATTGTTTTGAATCTTTTCTATTTTTCGGGTTTAAGTTTCTTTGTAACCTATAAATTAGTTGAAAATTTGATGATAGAAATATTACATTATAGGCAATGGTGAGGGGAAAAAGTCAGATGAAGAAAATAGAGAATGCTGCAAACCGGCTTTTGACATTTTCAAACTTCTATTTCTCATTTTGTTGTGTGTGACCCGATTTGTCCGAACCCGATTCAATCCGAACTTAACCCAAATTTTTAATCCGATCCGAACATGTTTTGGATTGGATCGGATTACAAATACAGATTGAGTTCGGATGAGTTTTTCTCCAACCTGATCAACCCGAAACTTGATTGGGTTGATCTGAATCCAATATGAATCCGATTTTGCCTACCCGGCTACCCCTAGTAAAAAGTATCCATCATCTATTGTTTCTTTATTTGAGTCCTCATAATTTACTACCATTCTTTTCTTTACTCCTTTTTTTTTGCAGCTTCTTTTTCCACTAAAAATGCTGGGCTGCTATGTCTGCTTAAACTGGGTTTTATTACACTCATGTTTAATAGTTCTATTTGTTTTGCAAATTCTTCTCTATCTTTTGAGGTACAAGTCATTGGTTTTCTTCTTATTATTTTATTAGGGTCTTTTAATTTTATAGATGCTTTCATTCTCCCTTATTATTATTATTATTATTTTTATCTAATGGGGTTTCCTTGTGAACAGTCTTTTAATAATTTGTTTATTTTTTCTATACCTTGTTTTTCCACTATTGGATTTAATACTTCTGTTATAAAAGATTTATTTCTTCCATTTCTGTAACTCTTTCAGGTTTTTGCATTTTTTCTTGTGTTATATTTTTAGCAACTTCTGTCCTATTGTTTTTTTATTTTTGTTTTTTATGTGCTTCTACATAATTAGGTACACTCCATTTAAATGCTTCTGTCTCTTTTTGCACTGCAACCGATTGTGCTACAAATTCATCCCTAAGTGTAAATTTTATTGTTTCTAATGTTTGTACAAAAGGGCTATATAGTCTTATGAAATTATTTCCTATGATTAAGTCTATTCCTGATTCTTGTTGTATTATTGTTTTCATTAAAAAAAATGTTTCTCCAGCTATTACTATTTCAATGTCCTATACTATCTGATCTAGTGTGACTATCCTTCCATATGCTATTTTTGTTGAATAAGGTTCTTCAGTAGTTTCCATAATCCATGTGGAAGAGCATATTTACTTGCCGTACAAATGCTTAATCAACAGTTTTGACTTAGGAGGACAATAAAAGAACATGTACTTAACACAGACGTATATGGAATTTCATGTCATTTTAGAATCTGAAGATATCTTATGAGTTGAACTAATTTGGAGGAACTTAAAAATCAAAATCTAGAAACACAGACATACCAGAAGTTCTTTGACATTTTCCCCACTTTATGGCATTTACTGTATTATTGTCAGACTGTAGCGACAGTAGTCTGGTATGCACATCTGCTACATTTCGCTCAAGTATTGGGCAATTGTAGTAAATATTAGGCTTTCTAAAATTTTCAGCATATTTTATTAGATTGGTTCTATCCAATCCTGCCCATCCCTATATCTCACCTTGTATATATAGGCAATATATATGTGCATGTTTGTTTATCAATTTTTTAATTTTTTCCTTTGTTAGAACCTTCAGGAACTCCAAGCTAAACAATGCAGTATTTCCAATTTTATTGCATCAGGTGGCTGTCTTGTGGAAGGTGAATGGTTAAGAAAAGCATTTCGCTGGAAGCAAGCATTAGACCATGGGAAGATAGACCTGGACACTTTGGTGACATTTGGATGTATTGGACAGACGACGGACTTGGTTATTTTGAGTTCCTTAAAGTAGGCCTCACATGCATTTCTATAGATGAAGTTTAGTTTTTGAGTTTTTAGAAAATGACTTTCATTTCTGTTGCTCAAGTAGATAACAGGATAAAATTTCTTGATTATGCAGCTAGTGGAAGACATTGGCGTGCTGCCCTTATGGGTATTTAATAATGGTACTAAGCATCTGCTTGATTTTAGGGCTGCCTTTACTTTTTCCTTCTTGGGCTGTGTAGTTGATTTATTTATTTTCCTTGTGTTTTCGTTTTATTACCGGAATTTGCCATACTGATCAAGGTGTGCGAGTCTGTAGGCTATATTTGCGTGACCACTGGTCAGAAAACCATCTTCTAATTTGAAAACAAGATAACAAGAAAAACTATCTCCTTTAAGCTAATTTCCAAGGAAAAAAAATGGTTTGAGATATTATTAGTCCTTTTTATCCCCATCATGCACTAGAATATTTTTCCCCTTCTGAATTTTAATGTAATATAGGAACTTGATTCTAAAAGCCCCTTTTTCATGTGGTATAATTATTTCATTCTTGTCCAGAAAAAACTCAGCTTCATATCTGGCTGTTAAAGGTGGTACTTATTGTTAGGTTAGAGATATACATATTCATAGGGGGGCTTGTTTTTTTCTTTTTTTTGTTGGGGTTGTAGGAAGCCCTTGATAGTATTGAGTTTGCAAGAAGTGATCCAAACTCAACATGGGGTTCTGTACGAGGTGCAATGGGACATCCTGATCCTTTTGACTTGAGATATGTTGCTATTGGTAATGAAGATTGTGGGAAAAAGAATTACAGTGGTCTGCATGCTGTTCTAATTCATTTCTATTTTTTGGATCAAATAATCAATTATATTTAACAATAACGAAGAAAGATTTGCATCCTGAGTACGTGAATGATAATTAGATGGTTGGATAAATTAAAAAATGAATCTTGTAAGACATTGTTGAGGCGTTGGTTGTATTCAATTGGTGTAAGCAGGTTGAAAGAAACTGTTGCTGGGTATTTGTTGATAATGGGAGTTTATCTACTGGAATTAAATTTCTACGATTCTTGCATTAGATTTAATGGTTGGATCGAAAAAAGATAAATATGTATAGATATTTTACCCCTTGGGTAAAATAGCTGGACCAAAATAAAAAATTCGTTTTTCAAATTAATATTTTATACTGGAGTGATGATACATACCTTCTCACCCTTCAGTAATCACTTATATTAATTTTTATTTTACCCATGTATGAAATTACAATTTAGGATTAGCTGGTAAGATAAATTGACAGCATTAGATATCACCACTTTATGCCCTCAGTTATCACTTTTATATGAATTTTCATTTGGAAAATGCTTGGTATAGAGAAAGATGAAAGAAATAAAGAAGAAAAGAAAAGAGAGAGAGTGGGTGGATAGAGAGAGAGAGTAAATTTTTCTCATCCTTCTCTACATCTAGCATTATTCTTTTTATTTTATCCATGTATGCAATGACAATTTCTAAATGGATTAGTTTACTAGATAAACTGAGAGTATTAGATATCACTTCTTTTATACTTTTTGGTAATTAGATAAACCAACAAAAGAGGATATGTGACGAGCCTTGCTTCTTGCCTTTTTTTTTTCAAGGGCCACCATAGCCTAACCTAAGGATTTCAAATAATTTTTTTTAGCTAACTCAAGTTTGAAAAATTATGAGATGGGGATATAAAAAATTCTACCTTTAAAAGAAAAAGAAAATTAAAAAAAAAATCTTAGTAGCTTTTATTGTACATTGAAGAATACAAATTAATACTTGGAAAAAGGTAAAAAAAAACTAAAACTAAAATGAAATACAAAAGCAATAACATGCAAAATGCAAATCTATAATTGGAACTTCTCAAAGAGCATAAGTATGCTCAATAGGAATGGCAAAAATCTCTATGGGGACCTGTACTTTTAGGGATTTTTTTCATTCGGGGAGGGTATGAGGATAATTTCATATTCAATTTCTTATTCAAGGAAGGGACGGAGAAAATTTTTTATCCAATTTTTTATTCGTGGAGGGGACGGGGATGATGTGAAATTCCCATCCCTTACCCATTTTCCCATTTTAATTTTTAATTTTATTTTTATTTTTAAAAATTACTAGTAAATAAATTATAAAATTTGAATTATAAAATTATAAATATTGGTAAAAAAACATATATCAAAATATTTATATTATTAAATTTTTAGGCATAATTAATTAATTAAAGTTCTAAATTTTTATTTAGGACATTAAAAAGACCGAGTAAATTTTATTAGCCCAAAAATTTTGTTTTAATTTTAATATTCATTAAATATTTTAAACTTAAATCTATTTTATTTATTTATTTTTAGATGTTATAATTACCCACAACGAATCTCAATTTTAATATTTAATCTAATTTAATATTTAGTATTGATTTGCTCTGACTTTACTATTGTGCTGTAAAGGGAATAATTCACATTTATAAAATACACACGCCACCATTGAAAAAGTTAATTTTGAATCTAAATTCGATTTTATTTGTAACAATTTTGTAGTAAACTATTAATTTGTCCATGATAATTTATAAAAGAAATTTGTATTCCTTACATGCTACGTTACTTACTGATGCAGCGAAAGTTTAATGTTCAAAATATTTCGTTGATTCTAGAGAATACCGGAACAAAAGAACAACTAAATTCACGTTGATTCAAAAGAATACCGCGAATTTAGGGGTTAAGACTCGTTGATTCCATAGAATGCCGAGAGTTAACTGTTCAAATACTCACAAAGAGATTTGAAATTTGAAATATTATTAAACTCAAAATTCTCTGCCCTTAAAGGCTACAAGAGGGAGCTATTTATAGTAGTAGTAATTATCCTAATTCATGAAGTAAAACAAAATCCTAAATTGAAAGGGAAACAAAATTCTAAATTAGAAAGGAATTTAAAAGTCTTAAACTTTAGTTAATAAGGAAACTAATCCTAGTATAATATGACTCTAAATAAGCAATACCTAAACAATAAGACTCTATATA
>MKYO02030289.1:11948-76644 GCA_002013955.2 Citrus medica | reverse complement strand
TTCAAATACTCACAAAGAGATTTGAAATTTGAAATATTATTAAACTCAAAATTCTCTTCCCTTAAAGGCTACAAGAGGGAGCTATTTATAGTAGTAGTAATTATCCTAATTCATGAAGTAAAACAAAATCCTAAATTGAAAGGGAAACAAAATTCTAAATTAGAAAGGAATTTAAAAGTCTTAAACTTTAGTTAATAAGGAAGCTAATCCTAGTATAATATGACTCTAAATAAACAATATCTAAACAATAAGACTCTATATAGGAAACCAAATTAAACTAGAATACAAATTAATTGAAATATTTCTAAATATTATACATTTAAATATAATTAGGATTTCTTCAATTCCTTACTCTGCATCACTTACTAATTTAATATATGTGACTTTTGTAATGGATATTAATATAAGATATATTTCTAATTTTACTTTTATTTAAATTTTTTATTTTAATATGATTAACTCAAATCGAAAACAAAAAAATATATTAGTTATTCGGGAGTCTCCTATTATTATTCGGAGAGGGAATGAGAATTCTCTCAAGTAATTATGACAGAGACGAGAAAAAGCCGGGAACATACACAAAATATCGGAGATGAGTATGAAAAGATTGGTCCCCTCCCCTCCCCATTGCCATCCCTAAATTGCTCAGCCGTACAAGCTACATGATCAACCAAACCAAAAGTATCATAGATTACAAAGTGAACAACACATTATTAGGAATATTAAAGCATTGAAGTACCTTTTTTTTTTTTTGGTTTTTCCCTCTACTTGTGCTTCTTAAAAATGCTAGACGAATTCTCTCAAGTAATTATGACAGAGACGAGAAAAAGCCGGGAACATACACAAAATATCGGAGATGAGTATGAAAAGATTGGTCCCCTCCTCTCCCCATTGCCATCCCTAAATTGCTCAGCCGTACAAACTACATGATCAACCAAACCAAAAGTATCATAGATTACAAAGTGAACAACACATTATTAGGAATATTAAAGCATTGAAGTACCTTTTTTTTTTTTTTGGTTTTTCCCTCTACTTGTGCTTCTTAAAAATGCTAGTAATTAATTTTCATACATTTTGTCGTCATAAAATTATTTTCAGCAAATAGAACAAGAAAATGGGCATGTAAGAAACAGAACCTTTTTCACATGAAAGGAATTAACAAGAAGAATGCAGGGAAAAGCAGGCATCACACCAGAAATCAAATACAATAGTCACTGCTCAGGAATTAAAAAACTCCACTCAAAAAGATTTGAAACAGGGAAGAAAAGCATCTTGAGTTGGTTTGTCCTCCCATCCAAGCTCTTTCCACCAGTCTGGTTCTCCACAAATAACAAGTTTACACTCCTTCGCAGTATTGGAGTCAAGTGGAAGCTTTTTAAGCTTATCGCAATTAAATACACTCATTTCTTTCAAATGTGAGAAGGGCAAGGGCTTCCAGTAAATGCTCTTCAGATTTGGCAGACCAGCTAATTGAAGATATTGGAGTTTTGCAAAAGGGTTTAGATTTGCAATCACTTCTGAAAAATCAGCAAATTTTCCCACACTTATGATGTCTTCCATGGCAAAACAACTTCTTACTTCAATAGACTTGAGGTTCGAAGCAAAAACAAGGAATGTCAAGTCCTTCAATCCTGTGCAAAGGTCTATTACAACCACGCAAAGGCTTTGGAAACAAAACTGTTGTGCTTCCCCTTTATAATCAATCTTCAATTCTACCAATTCAGGACAGTCTGCAATCCGTAGTCTGTTGAGCTGCTTCAGGTCTGCTAAACCTGAAACATCAAGCGATGAATCCTTGAAGCAATGGAGGAGCAGAGCTTGTGTACAACTTCTTAACTGATGCGAGGTCAAAAAACTTTTGAGGGCATGAGAACTTCGCAAGGTGAAGCTCAATACCTCTAAATGTTTCAAACCAAGCAATTCCTTTACCATGAGTTCATCCCCATCAAATGAACCGCTTCTTATTGCATTACCAAACATTCTCAGCACATGTAACCTTGAAAAATTAGATATCAGATTCCAAGGAATCTTAGCTAAATCAAATGTATATTCCAAATTCAAACATTTAAGATTTACCAACGCCGCTAACTCTTCTGGCAACTCTCTTATTCGTGAGTTTGAAAGATCAAGTAGTTCAAGTGAAACCAACCTTGAAATATCTGAAGGTAACTCGAATAGTACCTCATTGTGTGACAGGCTTAAAACTTTGAGAGAAGACATATACTGAAGGAAGCCATCAGAGATCCTCAACTTAACATTATTGTTGAGAAATAAAGTAAGGAGGTGAGGGCATCGAGGCATCCCTAGTATAACTTTAATTTGATTTTCCATCAACGACAATCTCCTTACCTTTTCCCATTCTCTGACATCTTGCACCTCAGTTAATCCAGCACCTGCATAAACCAAATAGTTCTCTTTCTCCTTCTCAATGTCGCATGCTATCCATAAAGCCATATCACGAATTACATCGTGCAATTTTACATCATCATCTCTTACCTCTTCTAACAAACATGCACGAACAAGAATGCCCACGATGTGGTATCCTTCCTTTTGAACTCCAAACTTGACACTTTCATTCAAAAGACCCTCTCCAATCCAACAATCTATCAAATTCTCTTTAGAAATAAGACAATCTTCTGGATATAAACTACAATATAAGAGACAAGATTTAATTGTGTCATTTGGCAAATTATCATAACTGAATTTCAAAAGAGGATAAACCTCGTTTCCCAAACCTGCAAACTGAGAACTTGATGTTCTTAACACCTCAATTGCATATTTCCATTCTTCAGGTCTTTTCTTACAAGCCATAGCTCGGCCAATGGTAATAAGTGCTAGTGGCAAACCCCCACATTCCTTTGCTACTGTTCGGGCCAGCTCAAGTATTTCAGGATGACAATTCAATGTTTCTTCCCCAACTTTCTGTTGAAACAATTCCCAAGCGTCGTTGTGTAATAAGCATGCCACTTTAAAGTTCTGGTGAGCTTCCATCCAACCACAAACTTCTTCGGAACGGGTTGTGAATACCACTTTGGATTGACTACTTTTTTCTGGACTAGGAAGAGGGTCACCCACTTTTACTTTGGATTCACTGCTTTTTTGTGGACTAGGAAGAGGGACACCCACTTTTACTAAATCAACTCGCTGCCATATGTCATCTAGCAACAGAACAAACTTCTTCTTCTTCAAAATCCTGAAGATGTCTAGAGCTTTCTGTTCAATTCTTCTATTTTTCCATGTGTCATTCAACAAACCTATCTTCTCCCCGATAGATTCTTGGATTTTTTCAATTTGCAGATCTTTTGACACTACGACCCATATCACAAAATCAAAATCGGTTGAACTCTGAAGAAATTTATTGTTGATATGAGTCAATAGTGTAGTTTTACCGACACCGCCCATGCCATATAGGCCAATGATTCCCGCTGATCCTTCTACAAGACATTTCCAAACTTGTTCAAGTTGTGATTGCTGGCCTACCACTGTTGGCTCGGTAGGTCTCTCATCTACCACAGGCTGTGGTATCTTCTCAGCTACCCGTTCAAAATCTCCTCCATCCATTAATTTCTTGACATCTCTTAGCTGTTTAGCCACCTGTTTGCCAAACTTATAGCTTGACTTGCAGTTCTTGGAACAGTAGCCCCCAAGACATAGTTTCTCAATTTCTTGAGAGCCATGTCTTATCAATTTATCAGCTTCAGCTTTAACAGCTTCCACCCTCGAAAGCCACACTTGCACTTGATCCAGCCTTCTCATTTGTTGCCGTTCAGCATCGACAACTCTCCTCATCACATCGTTCTTTTTAGCGATTAGTATTGCTAACTCATTCTCCAAGTCGACGGTATTATCTTGGAGGTTTCTTATGTATGCCGCTTTGCCAAGAAAGCAATCCAGGCAACGATTGAAAATAGCGCCATCGCATGTGATTTGCAAAACGTTGCCCATTCTTAGGACAAGAATTCAACAAGATAAATCAAGAAAATTTTCAACTATATCGATGAACACGATTTGCTGCGGAAGTGTATATCAAAATTTAAATTAAAAAAATATTTGACGTGTTGCTTTCCTGCCCGCTTTAATTGCCTTTAATAAAGTAGCCTGTCATTTTTGTTTTTATTGGAATCCAGTTATGTTCCCGAAATAATTTTTTGTCTTTTTGCAAATTAATTACACTGTAATTCATCTGTTACTGTAAAATAAAAAGGCCAGGGTTAAGTTACATAATCATGTAACAAACATTACATGAATGAGGGCCGTTAGATATGAACACTAAAATCGAACGGACGGGAATGAAATGAACAGAAAAAAAGAAGTGATGGGAAACTGGGAAAACCGGTGAAAGAAAACCGCTTGGGGCACCGGGTCAAAGCAAGGGTTACTGTTTGAATTCGATTTAGGAGGCAAGAAACCTGATTTTTTGTAATTCGATTCAGCGCCATTAAAGCTGGTTTACACAGCAACTATGATTTTTTATTTTATTTTATATAATAGCAGCAATTCCTGCCCTTGATTTATGATCAAACATTACATCTTCAAGATTTAATTTATACCAATATTCAGGGGCAGGCGACCATGAAAAGTTCCTTGGAGCTTGTATCAATGGAGTTAAAAATGAATACCTCGTTGATGACTACTCTCAGCACAAACGGTGAAGTGGCTTTGGCTTTAGCAAAAACCTTCTCTGCATCTTCATATTTTAAAAAGCACACCCTGTCTTGCTCCCCAATTAGTCCACATCAAAATTACAAAGGATTCTTTTTTGAGTTATTTGATGAAGAGGCAGCATAATGCATAAAATCCATAAGTTATGTCCAGTCTTTTTAATCAACTCAGGAAAAAAACTAGAATGAATCTAATTCAACTTTCGATTTTTTGCGTCCAATACGAGCAGGACATGAAACTGCATCTTTCACATGAGACTGCATCTTTCACCGGCTTCAAATGGACAGCAAAAACTCTCTTTTTGAAGCGTTTAGCAGCAAATCGGATAAAGCTCTTAATAAAAATAAAAAAAAGTAACCCCAAGGATCATCCATGTCAATCTGCATGAGTTTTGCTGTTCATACGTGAGCCATAGAAGCAAGCTGAACCGCCAAACCGGCCACTACGGTGAGACGTGAAAACACCGGACCCCATTCCGGCCTCGATCTGTTCGTTTTCTCGCTCAGGGCGGGCGGATATGCGCAAGTAGGAAGTTTCCTCAGCCTGAGAGTTCAAAGAAATCATGTCGCTTTGGGTTGCACACGCTATAGGAGAAATTATTCATCTTTCGACTTACTTTTTTCAACCGGCTACAAACCGCTTCAATCGGAAAAATCAAAATTATAATGTTGTTGATTTGTTTGTCAATTTCTTTAATGTTTGTTACATGTTATGTAAGTAACGAGACCCAAATAAAAAATAATAGGATAATCTTAAATTTGAACTCAATTGTCCTTTTTTTTTAACTTAAATAAAAGGCTGGGGTTATTTTTTTAATTATTAACCAAAATGTCAAATATATCTTCAATAAAACTAATTTTTTATTTTTACTAAATAAATTAATTAAATTATTTATATACCCATTAGTTTTAGTTCTGTATCTCTAACAATTAATAATTCAATTCTATCATGTTGACTCAAAGTTATTGAATATAAGACGTGGAAAAAATTCTTAGATAAACGTGGAGCATAAAACAGTTTTGGCTCTAAATCTTTGTTAAAAATGCTTCTAAACTTGTTCATCAAGCTCTTAGATATAAGAATAAATGAAGAACAATTTTTTTTTTGTCCCACTTTTTGGCACCTTCTTATTAAAAAATAAAAAACACATTATTAATTTTTTAAATTAACATATGTTTATTACATATTGAAATTATTGATTGTATATTTAATAAGTATTATGAAAAAAAATATTAACTACAAATTAAGAACAAGAGATTAAATTTATATTCACATTTATCATAAAATATGGTTTGTATTAACACATGATTTTACTATATATTAAATTAATTAATTGATAAAAAGTATTGATTTGAATTTATTAATTCAAATATAAAAACAAGTCATTTTATTGGTGAAATTAATTAAGTCAATACACTTAAGTGTAAAAAATTAAAAATATCATACTTATATATTAGGATTTTAAACTTTTTCATTTTTTTAAACTTACAGCAAATATTAGAGATTATACTGTTAATAATCCAACAAAATCATCTTGAATTAGTTTTGGATTAGATGAAAAGACAAAAAAATGTTGGTTGTCTTTACCTTTATGCCTAATGATTTGAAAAGGGATTTTATTAAGTTATAATTCATGTAACTTAAACCATAAGTATCATAATAGTGGAAACCATTTGATTTTTATATTATTTTAAGCAGGTTGTAAGTTAGATAAATTATATAAATTATAAAAATAAACCTTAGGTGTAATTATGACACCGTATTACAGTAACTTCTAATCGTTAAATGTAAGTGAATTCTATTAATTTAACTATATTTAATAGTTAAATATAACTGTAATACGGTGATACAATTACACCGTAGTCTGATCTAAATTATAATTTATCTAACATTCTTTGAAATGATTACGCATCTCGCATTACCGGCTGCATCAATTGCCTTATTACAAAAGAGCATATCTCTTTTGTGGAGAAGTCTATGTTACAGATTCTGTAACATACATCCCCCACTCCATGCACTCCACGTGTTCCTGCACGTGGAAACAAAGCAAGCAAATGGCATCCTTGGGCGGCTGGCTAACCTGGTCTGTATGTTAAAGAATCTGTACCGTAGCCAGCTCCTCTCTTTTGTAATTAGATATTTGTACTTGAAATTTAATAAAAGAATCCTGTTGCTTTGCTTTTGTGCAATATGAATATGATCTTGTTTTTTTTTTTTGTAACAGTACATTCAACTCCCTTACGCATTTTTTATTTTTATTTTGATTTTATATTTCTAAAATTATTAGTGAATAAACAATAAAATTTAAATTATAAAATATTAAATATTAGTGTAAATAATAAATATCAAAATATTTATACAAATAATATAAATATTAGTTATTATAAAGACTTTAATATAATTTATATTTAATCACAATCCAAAACCCACAATACCACAAGATTGTAATCCACAAATCAAACTTTAAACTATTCTCTCACAGTCTCATTCATCATTTTTTAATTATTCGCGTTGTAGCCAACATTCAACTCATCCTCTTCTCATCATAACCCATTAGCATGTTGCGTTGTCAATGGCCAAGCAGTCCAGCTCATCACTAAATCAACCGATATCCCTGCTCGCAATGTTCATTGTGCTATAGTTGGGACCAAGAGGTATCATTAGTCATGAACTGCACTCACGTCAATATTGTATAAAAATCACAATATTTGAATTATGTTTTGAAAATCATTATTTGAATATTATATATATTAATGATCATTCTCATTCTCATTTTATTTTATATATTTGTATATTAATATGATTAAATTAAGTTTAAAAACTAAAAAAGATATTAGTTATTCAGATATCAGGGACCCTCAGAGATCCCTTGTTGTTATTCAAGGAGGGGATGGATATCCATTGAAGCAATTCTGACGGAGACGAGGAGGGCACATGACATATGCAGAATATCATGGATGGGTATGAAGATGTCGGTCCCATCCCCTCCCCATTGCCATCCCTCCTTAAGCAGCTTATAGTTGCCCAATGGAGCTCATTTCTTTTATCTAATAAATTTAGTTATAGAGTAGATATGAATATAATTGACCCTAAATAAAAATTTTGTTAATAATTGAGAAAATCATAGACACCGAATTTTCTTTTTTTTGTAAATTTTTAATTGAGACATATACAATGAAAATTTTATTTTGTGCATATTTAATGGAGATATTTGGAAAAAAAATAGTTAATAATGTCCAAAGTGTACATTTTTTATCAATTAGGAGCACAATAATAAATCAAAAGAAAGAGAGAAAAAAATAAGAGCAACAACGTCTAGAGAGGAACTTTGTTCAATTTCAAGTATATAAACATAAAGAGATAAGTCATCTTTTTATAGTCTCAAAACCATAAAAATGAAGTAAATGATTAGTAAATGAATACATAATTAGTCATAAGTTCTTATAATATAATGGGAGTTATAGGATATGAAGAGTTGTTTGGTGGAGAAATAAAAAGTTGCTTTGATGAACATCTACATACTTATAATTATTTTATAACACTTTCCCTTAAATGTTCGTTGTACAAAGAAAATGCATCATTAAAATCTTTGTTAGTAAAACCCCTACGGCCAAAATACTAGCAAAAGAAAAAGAATATACTATTCATTTGCGTCTTAAGGAGATGCAAACTGCCTCACTAAATCCTTACTAGAAAAATCTGACGAGACAAAAATGTAGTAAAGGAAAAAGAGTATAGTGCATGTCGTCCTTCATATCAATAACTCCCTCTCAAAATGATAACATAAGTATCATAATAGTGGAAACCATTTGATTTTTATATTATTTTAAGCAGGTTGTAAGTTAGATAAATTATAAAAGTAAATTTTAGGTGTAATTATGGCACCGTATTACAGTAACTTCTAATCGTTGAATGTAAGTGAATTCTATCAATTTAACTGTATCTAATAATTAGATATAACTATAATAGATGATACAATTACACCGTAGTCTGATCCAAATTATAATTTACCAACATTCTTTGAAATGATTACGCATCTCGCATTACTGGCTGCATCAATTGCCTTATTACAAAAGAGCATATCTCTTTTGTGGAGAAGTCTATGTTACAGATCCTGTAACATACATCCCCCACTCCATGCACTCCACGTGTTCCTGCACGTGGAAACAAAGCAAGCAAATGGCATCCTTGGGCGGCTGGCTAACCTGGTCTGTATGTTAAAGAATCTGTACCGTAGCCAGCTCCTCTCTTTTGTAATTAGATATTTGTACTTGAAATTTAATAAAAGAATCCTGTTGCTTTGCTTTTGTGCAATATGAATATGATCTTGCTTTTTTTTTTGTAACAGTACATTCAACTCCCTTACGCATTTTTTATTTTTATTTTGATTTTATATTTTTAAAATTATTAGTGAATAAACAATAAAATTTAAATTATAAAATATTAAATATTAGTGTAAATAATAAATATCAAAATATTTATATAAATAATATAAATATTAATTATTATAAAGACTTTAATATAATTTATATTTAATCACAATCCAAAACCCACAATACCACAAGATTGCCTCACTAAATCCTTACTAGAAAAATCTGACGAGACAAAAATGTAGTAAAGGAAAAACAGTATAGTGCATGTCGTCCTTCATATCAATAACTCCCTCTCAAAATGATATGGATGATTTAATGATCAATCTTATTTTATTGTAATACTTTGGTGAAACAATCTATAGGATCAACATCATCCTTTTGAAGCTTATATTCATAAAATAAATTGGAGACACGGTAATTTTGATTGAAGAATTATCTCCATGTATATCTCTATAATTTTGTTGATCTTCTTTAATAAAACCAAACTTGTGCATCCATATCAAAGAAAGAGTGTAATAAGTATTATCACACTATTTTAACATTTTCAAATAGATGCTGAACAAAATTTAATTTTCAATTATGCAATTTGTAGGAAGAAGTTACAATAAAAGTACGGTTCTTCAAGACTGAGACATATACAATATATTTTAAAATAGAATAATTTAAATACGAAATATTTATAGTATTTCAATAATATTGGGATTACACTTGATAAATTTCAATTCATAAATTGAAAGAAATTCTTTCATTTTAAAATCTTTCATCTTGAATTTTTTTCCTTAAAAGAAATAAATTCATAAGCTCTTTAGGAATTCTTTCATGATGAAATCCTCAACATATTTGCAAAGATTACAAATTTAATTCTATCTTTAATAAAATCACGTAGCAAAGTGGACAATGACATTTGCCAATTACAATAAAATTTCACTCAAGTGATTATGCTTTGATAAGTCCAAATTGCTATTGTTGGGAAAATGTGCTCTATAAAAGCATATGTGTTTATTTAATTGTAATGAATAATTTTTCTGATTAATAAAATAAATGAGATATTTTATTCAAATATATTAATTGCATTAATATTTTGAGAAAAGTCCATTTAATCATATTATATGTATTTATATGATCACCATATGGATTCACAGAAGACATAAATACATATTATCTTATGATTAAATAAATTAAGTTCGCAGTTGATCAATAAAGTTGGGCACTTTATTTACGTATAAACTGTAATAAATTCATTAAATGATTTGTCTTAATCATGTATGAATTTATTGATGTAGTGTGACTACATTGAACAAGATCACATATGAGATTTAATTAACTTTGTAATAACTGTCAGACTTATTAAATCTCATAGGCATTGATTTTACTGGAATCTTAATCTTGAGTTAGTTATAATTCCATGATTGTAATTGTTATTTCATTTGAGTTACCAATGGACACAACACATACTTGTAGTTAAGATTACCTGATATCTTGGTGGGAGTAATTATGAGTATTCGAGTTATAGATTAACAATATAGAATTTGTACAATACATTTTTTGATGAGTTTTCAGTATTTGATCATAGAATTCTCTGGCCATAGTATGTTGACATATTTAATATGTTGAAAATAATCATTAGAGAAAACCAATAAGTATCAAAGAATAAGATGTAATTAAATTAATTGGACAGTTGAGATATCGATTTAATTAACGATGTGGTACAAAAGATTAAGCAGTAAAGAAATCAATGTGGTTTGAGAAGAATTATTGTTAACATACAATTATGAAAGTCAGTTCCAATCTTATAGTGGAGTAGAGTTGGAATTAAATGATTAGGCTTATTTAATTACAAACTTAATTGTTGTAACTACTATTGTATGTTCCCAAATAATCTCGGGTTAGCACATTTAATTGACTGTATCACTACTGGATTAATAAGTAAGATAATAAGTTATTTGGGTCAAAAGCCTAAATATATCATTTAGTGAGAGACTCCATTCAATATGCTTGTGTGTAAGGGGTCTTATGTTATTTTACAAGGTGGACCCTCTATAGAAAAAGCAAGTAACGTAACTTTTAGTTTTTATTATTTGGAGCCTATGGTTTACACTAAACGGAGATATAAAAAGGTTTATTTTCTCTAAAGAAAAAAGATAGAGCCGCAATATATAGATCATAGAAAAAGAAATTTTCTCTCTAAAATAGAGAAAAAAATTTCTCTTGCTAGTTGCTTTGGTAGTGATAAAGGCGTCCACACGTCAAGTGTAGATCAAACTTGAGTAATAGCATGAAAGATTATTTGGTGGTGGATCGTGATCTAACAGGAGTGGTGATGATGGATCGTGATCTAACAAGAGTGGTGGTGACAGATAGTGATTTGGGGGCCTAAATCACTTCAGCGAAAAAAAGTAAAGATTGTTTATCTTCTCATATTTTCAAGATACGATTTCTAAATTACGAATTCTTATATATTGTATGAGATCGATCCTAAAAAGTCTTTATAAAAATTTAAAAACTGATTTTTCTCCAACGGCTATAATATATACAAGTATGATTATAACTTTATCAAGAATATATAAAGTGCAAGCCTTTTCATTTAGTACTCCAAGTACTTGTTTTAAGCATTTTATCCTTCAAGGATAAGTATATAGATTCTTTTATTTTAATTTTAAAAAACCATTATTCAAACTCACATTTTATTAATAAATTTTACAACTTTTGGCGTATGAACTATATGTCCAAATTTTTTTTATGTTTTGCTAATTGATTTATGTCTTTTAGTGTACAGTCTGCAGGTCCAAATGTTTTACAATTTTGATCAATCATATAATTTGATGATCTTCACATTTTGTGATTCAGAATACTTAATATTTCATTATAACAACTAAATTTTTATTGACAATAATCTTTTGTCAATTTCAAAATTTTCTTACATGAAGTACTAACATTAGTTAAATATTTCTCATTTTCAATATATATGCCCAATTGAGATCTTTCAAAACTTCTAATATACATGCATCTGCAAGTGCTGAAGATCTCTTTCATATATTTTATTAATGTGCACATGTGTCTTCCATAGAGTAATTTGAATCTCTTTATTTTTTACTATCCACCTCGATTCATTTACTAGTTGGTATCATATGCCTCTCTAGGGGTAATATATTCAATAATTTAATTATAGATAAAATATTTTTGCTATTTATATAAACATGGCCTATTCAGGAGCACCAAATCATTTTCAAAGATTTTATCATCTTACCGAAATTTAAATTATTTTTACTTCATCCTAAAAGGACATCAACCCACATTAGGGTAGTTTTGATATGTAATTTTTATCATTCTTTATATCAATGAGTTTGTCTAGTATTTAATCAATGATAATAAAGACCAAAATGGGATATAGGTGAAACAAACCATTTATATTGTCTATCAAATGTATATCACTTTGTTTTCCCTAATCGTAGGAGAACTTTCATTAAAATTATTAAGCTTTCATAGCAAAGTTACTAAGCCAAATTAATGAAGATCTTTGATTGAACTTTTGGTTCATCACCAATATTGATTCAATTCATATCAATTATGATGGTATAATATTCACACGCTGATTTCTTATGATAAGACCTATAACTATTATTATTTTCAAAAGTTATTTAATAATGGTTACATCCATTACTACTACCACAAGAACAGGAATCCATTAAGGATTTGAATTAGTCATGATTTTCTTTTTAATCAAAAACTCAATTTTGTCTTTTAATAAAAGAAGACATAACATCAATTTATATAGGCACTCTGGATTTGCTACTGCATGAGCATATTTGTGTTACAAAATCATGTGTCCTCTAATATGTTTTCTTTTATATATTTCGCTCCACATAATTTCAAATGAGAGAATCAATTGAGCTTTTGAAATTATTATCAAGCTTATCTATTAACTTTTAACTCCTTCAAGAGATGATCATAAAAGAAAGTAATAATCTTTTACAATCTTTTAGGGATTGATTTGTTTTGTAAAAATATTTTAATATTATTCATGGTCTCAAACATGTAAATATTAATTAGACTTTAGTAAATCAAGATAATAATAAAAGAATCAGTATTAACAATTCAATAAAAACATACAAATCAATTAAAAGGATCAAGTACATATATATACTATTTATAGCTCATTCCTATATTTTATTATATCAAATCATTCTTGAAAATCATCTAACATAAATTAAGCATACAAAAACATATCACTAAAAGATTGAAACTAAAGCAACGAGCCAACGAAATCAAGAAATTGTTCAAACTACAAAAGAACTACTTTTTAATTACCACAATTATTCAAAAACTTTTGATTGTCATATTTTTCCTTCAAATTGTTTCAAAAAAATAATTATGCCTTATGTATATATTCATTTTGTAATTCCTTCCGAGAGATATGGAGAAGGAAATTTGTATATAGTCTTACATGACATATAAATGAACTCATAATATTTGTATAGTCCTTTGAGGACATGTAAAATATACACTTATGTAGTAACTCATTCATGAACAAGATGTTAGTGAATAACATCATACTTTTAGAATAGTTCTTTAGGAACATATTTTGAAAAAAAATCTTCATTATGTGTAGTACAATCCTTCAAGAATGCATTCTTAATTTTCTTTTATTGTATATTATAATAATCACACTTCAAGATGACTTTTTTTTTTTAAAATTCCAAGAATACAAAATATATAATAGTAATTTAACATTAGAAAAATACATGCCAAACAATAACAATATAAGTAATGATGATAAAATTATGAATTCATTGATGCATTTTGTTATCAAAATGCATATATGATTTTAGACAAAATCAAGATTATTCACCTCATACTTTTACGAGTAAGATTATAGGAGAGATATTACCATATTTTAAAGAGGACGAAATTTGATCTCATGTGGCTAGAGACTCGTGCTAATAACATGCTATATTATTTATCAAATAGGAGCACAACAATAAATCAAGAGAAAGAGAGAGAAAAAAACAAGAGAAAAAATGTTTAGAAATGAATTTTATTCAATCTCAAGTATATACTCATAAAGAGACGAGCCCTCTTTTTATAGTCTCATAACCATAGAACTGAAATAAATGATTAGTAAATCGGTATATTATTAGTTATGATTTCTTATGAGATAGTAAGAATTATAAGAGATAAAAAATTATTTTGGTGAAGAGATGAAAAATTATTTTGATGAACATTCACGTAATTATAATTATTTCATAAGACAGAGTTATATATTTCTTCAAGTTTTTGTGAGATACTAGCATACTAGTATACGGTTGGTTGTCCAATGACTGGCTAATTGCTCAAAGGTCGGCCATCAATGTTTTCGAAAAAATGACACTTACAACTGACAAGGCCAATGGCACCAACCTGCGCCCTCAACTTAAATATGAGTAGTGCGGTTCAAGTCTCAACTGTAACAATGTTGGTGTTGAAATTATATTTTCTAAACCCGGATATTAACGGGATAGATTTGTCAAATTTCTGATATAGTAATAGAAATCAGGCTCTATAATAATAGAATTGATCAAGATTAATCTCACCAGATTTCTGATTGTAAATACAAATAGATTTGTTATTGTAATAACGTATCAATATTCCAAAAAAAAAAAAAAATTACAGTGAGGAGTTTTTCTTGATGAAATTAGCTTTCAAGAGGTTAGGTAGTTGAGGTAATGTGGGGGTTACTCAACAAAAGTTGGGACTAATCTCAATTCAATGAGCCAAGACGCCATTTTAGTTGTCTTTTAATAATAATAAATCAATTAGTTTCAGAAATTAATCACATGAGACATAAGCATATGTAGGACCGTTGAATTTTGAATTCAACTCTTATTGATCAAATTTGAGTATTTCCTGAGCAGAAGCTTATGTTGGGTGGGGGAATTTGTAATTTCAATGCTAGTACAAGTGGAAATAACTGGAAAGCTTAACTTGAATCCCTCCAACTAAACTGGCATGATCTCCCTTCAGTTCAAATGGCCAAGTCATATCATCAACAAGTAGTGCTTCCAGAGTTTGAACCTTACTGCTGTGAGAAATGTGTTTCTTCTAGTGGCTTAAAACCTAATTGCTGTAACATGCTACAAAACAAACTTCTTCCCCTTCAAAATCCTGAAGAGGTCGAGAGCATTCTGTTCATCACTTCTTTTCTTCCATGCATCATTCAGCAAACCTATCTTCTCCCCGATAACTTCTTGAATGTTTTCGAGTTGCAGGTCTTTTGACACAATGACCCATATCACTAAATCAAAATTTGTTGGACTGCCATGTAATTTGTTGTTGATATGGGTCATTAGTGTCGTTTTACGGACACCGCCCATGCTGTATAGGCCAACAATACCCGCTGTAAGTTGTATGTCAAAATTAAAAATGAAAAAAAAAAGAAGATTAGACATGTTACATTCCTGAGTCCTGACCGCTTTAATTGCCGTCAATAAATTAGCGTATCACTGTTCTTATTCTTTTTCTTTTCTTTTCGAAAAAAAGAAATTAATAAAAGAGTCTTGGCTGTTTTCGCCTTTGCGCAATATGATTTGAAAAGATTTAGGCATCCCATTCCTGAATCCTGATGTCTTTAATTGCCTTTTATAAAATAGCATATCGCTTTTGTGCAACATGCTCTTGCTTTTTCTTGAAACGCTACATTCATGTCCCTCGGGGCTTATCGGCTTATAGTTTTACCAATGGGGTTCATTTCTTTTATCTAAGTAACTTTAACTTTAATTATAGAGTAGATATAAATATAATTGACTTTAAATAAAAAATTTTATTTGATCAAATTTGAGTATCCCCGAAGTAGAAGCTTATGTTGGGTGGGGGAATTTGTAATTGCAGTGCTAGTACAAGCGAAATAATTGGAAAGCTTAACTTGAATCGCTCCAACTATACTGGCATGATCTCCCTTCAGTTCAACTAGCCAAGTAATATCGTCAACAAGGAGGCGTCCGGAGCTCGATCCTTACATGGTAACAACTGCATTACCGAATAACGAACTGTTACTGCTGTGAGACATTTGTTTCTTCTAGTGGCTTAAAATCTAATTGTTGTAACAGCTACAATTACATAAATCAAAGCCATCGGAAAAATTAAGTGATTCAATTGGATCAACTGATAACAAGCCTACACGATTTTCTAGAGGCATGCTTGGTTGGTAGACCATAAACGTATGAATCTCAGATGGACACACGTACATACATGACAATCAAACAACTGAACAAGGGCTCAGCATGAAAAACAATAATCCAGTCTAGAACTTGTTCTAACATCGTCTTTGCAAGTTCTTGTTCCATGATTGAATATGCATTTTCACAAATAAACAAGCAATAAAATGTTGTGCAAGAGTAAGAGTTGTTAATCAAATCGAAATGCAGAAACACATAAGCCGTAAAAGCAGTCACTCCAAATATTAAAACCTTTTATCCAATTCCTAACTTGTAGAAGAAAATAATGACGAAGGAATTCATTTCAATAGCAGTATTGTTCTTGCATTTATACAAGTATAACATTATTCTAGAGAAATGGAAAAAAATGACAAAAAAAATAAAAATAAAAACTAGGACAAGGTATTGACGGATTTATTGGGCGGGAAAAAAAATGTTTGATTAACTTACATCTGGGGCATGTCCGTGAAAGTATTCTCCCTAAATACTCAAATGGTGAGTCAACTTATTACAGCTCCTATGAAGCATATATAACCACATTGTATCAGTAATGTGTGCATGGCACCAGATATTTCCAAGCTTTTCTCTCCACATCTTAGCAAAATCAACCGACTAAGACTAAAGGAATGACGTCAGAAAAACTAAAGCTCAGTCCCACCCGTGACTTCAAATATAGATTTGCCAAATTAAAACTTAGCAAAAACATCGCACAGATCACCTCTCAGGGATCAATCATCAGACTTGCTTTCCAAGCTATATATGTTTCCGATAACTCCAACAAAGCTTACTACAATAGCCAATACTAACATCAGCCCTGAGAGGAACTTCTCCCCAAGGCTTAAACCCGGCCCGCCCTTCCTTAATCTTAATGCCACAAGAGGAGGGAATATAAAACCCAATGACACTGCTGTAGTTGCCCCTGTAAATTTGAAAGCGGTCCAAATGTTTGGAATCATGGTAGAACCGAAGTAAATCAACACCAGAAGCACCCCTGTCAAAGCCAAAGACCTCTTCCTACTCTCCAAAAGTGGAGCTGATCCCTCAAAGAATAAGGCGTCCACAGCCTGCCGTAGTGAAAAATGCACGACTGGGAAAACAAGGATCAAATGAAAAATGTAACCAACCCGGACAATATAATTCAAGGCAGTGCTGTAACCGATCCCAAGATCCTTATCAAAATTTGTCAGCACATCGCTTGATGGGTTTTCGGCATTTGATCATAGAATTCTCTAGCCAGAGTGTGTCAACATATTTATTATGTTGAAAATTATCATTAGAGAAAACCAGTAAATATAAAGGAATAAGATGTAATTAAATCGACTGGATAATTGAGATATCGATTTAATTAAAGATGTGGTATAAAGGATTATGCAGTAAAGAAATCAATATGGCTTGGGACGAATTATTGTTCGAGCATACAATTATGGATGTCAGTTCCAATCTTTTAGTGGAGTAGATTTGGAATTAAATAATTGGGCTAGTTTAATTATAAGTCTAATTATTGTAGCAACTATTGTATGTTCCCAAATGATCCCCGGGTTAACTCATTTAATTGACTGCACCACTACTGGATTAATAAGCAAGATAACTAGCTATTTGGGTCAAAAGCCTGAATATATCATTTAGTGGAAAACTTCATTTAATATGTTTGTATGTAAGGAGCCTTATGTTATTTTACAAGGTGGGCGTCCTATAGAAAAAGTAAGGAAAGTGACTTTTGATTTTTATTATTTGGAGAGTAGGGTTTTCACTAAAGGGATATATAAAAATATTTTTTTTCTCTGAAGAAAATAGAGGAGAGCCGCAATATACACATCAGAGAAAGATTTTTCTCTCTAATTTTGGGCAGAAAAATTTTCGCGTGCTAGTTGCTTTAGTGGTGATAAAGGCGCCCACACGTTAAGTGCAGATCAAACATGAGTCATATCCTGGAAGATTATTTGGTGGCGGATCGTGATCTAACAGGAGTGGTGGTGACGGATCGTGATTTGGAAGCCTAAATCACTTCAGCGGAAAAAGCCAAATTAGATTTTTAAGGTACGATTTCTAGATTACAAATTCTTATATATGGTATGAGAGCGATCTTAAAAGTTTTTATAAAAATTTAAAAACTGATTTTTCTCCAACATGTATAATATAATTGATTAATTGTCACTTCATAAAACGTCATGAGTATTTTACATTTAAAAATATTGTCATTTATGTTTCACAATCAATCAGTTTTTAACAAAATGCCAAATATACTTAATATTTCCTAAAAACTAACTGTTAAGGCTTTTAAGCCTAAATCACAACAAGACTCACGAATCTTGATGAGTAGAAATACCAAGAACACAATCGAATCAAGAATGCCGGAACAAAGAAACTATACCAAAACCAAAAACAGAGACACAAACCAGCAACCTTAGAAGGAAATTTACTCATTATTATTGATCAAGAACTAACCTAATCACAAGTAATTTACAGAAGATTATGCACAGATCACAATGGAACAAATTCTATGCAAAATGATGAACAAATAAAGACGAAAAAATAACTCTCTAACAGGCACCATCCGTCAGCCCTGTTATATATCAATATGTTGGACTCGTTATAACACATTATAACGAATCCATGCCACATTAGCAGACATTATCTAATAGACCCCATCAACTGGAGTCAATCTGCACAACAGCTCTCTACTTTTCCATATTCTTCATTTCAGTCCACATACACATATATTCACATTCTCCACCTTGAGTTGATTCAGTTGATCCCTTCAATAACACAGCACCTAAAAACCTTCATTCAACTACAATTCACTTCTGAATTTAGTTAGATTTGGGCAAGATGCCCATCAGATTCACACAGAACTCAAATTTTGTAGTGGGAAAAGTTTTTGTAAGAGCATCAGCTGGATTCACACTGGTATGGATCTTGGACACAACTATTGTACCATTTCCAACCTCATTTTTGATAAACTGGAGCTTCACATCAATGTGCTTGGTTCTTTCATGATACATCTGATTCTTTACCAGGTGTATGGCACTTTGGTTATCACAGAAAACCTGAACAATTTTCTTATTTAACCATAACTCATTAAGCAAACCCCTTAGCCACATGGCCTCCTTTACTGCCTCTGTAGTTGCAATGAACTCAGCTTCAGTTGAAGATAAAGCAACCACAGACTGAAGTGATGACTTCCAGCTAATCAGGCAATTGTTTAACACAAAAATATACCCTGATGTAGACTTTCTTCTGTCAAGATCTCCAGTAAAGTCAGGGTCTACAAACCCCATGACTTCATTTATGTCACTCTTAGTCTTCCCATACAGCAAACCACAAGTAGAAGAATCCTTGAGATATCTCATTATCCATTTGACAACATTCCAGTGAACCTTGCCCGGACAATTAAGAAATCTGCTGACAACACTTACTGCATAAGCTATGTCTGACCTGGGGCATACCATTGCATACATCAAGCTTCCTACAGTCTGTGCACATGGGAATTCATTCATCCGAGACTCATCTTCTGATGTTTGAGCTGCTGATAACTTGAATTGGGGACCAAGTGGAGTCTGGACAGGTTTACAGTCTTGAATCTCAAATCTGTCCAGAACTTTCTTGATATATTTTTCTTGACTCAAGAATAAAGTGCCAGCAGATTTGTCTCTGGTAATGTCCATCCTAAGGATTCTTTTGGCATTACCAAGATCCTTCATTTCAAACTTAGCCTTCAAAAAATTCTTCAACCTCTCTATCTCCAACTTGTATTTGCTTGCAATTAACTTATCGTCAACATACAGAAGCAAATAAGCAACTCCACTTTGATCTGATCCACCAAAGTAAACGCAGCTGTCATATTTGCTTCTGTGATAGCCTTTTGAAACCGTAAAATCATCAAACCTTCTGTACCACTGTCGTGGGGATTGCTTGAGTCCATACAAGGACTTATGCAGCAAACAAACATAATCCTCCTTTCCCTTGCACTCAAAACCTTTAAGTTGTGCCATCAATATCTGTTCTTCAATATTACCATGAAGAAAGGCTGTTTTTACATACGTTTGCTCAAGCTCTAAGTCAAGTAAAGCTGCCATAGCTAATAAGATTCTTATTGAACTGTGCTTAACAAAAGGGGAAAAAATTTCATTGAAATCTACACCCTCTCTCTGTGTAAACCCCCTAGCCATTAGCCTTACTTTATATTTGTGAGGTCTAACATCTGGAATTCCTTCATTCTTCTTGAAGATCCACTTACAACTGATCAACCTTTTGTTACCTGGATTTGGAACAAGTGTCCAGGTCTGATTTCTTTGAAGTGACTCTATTTCATCTTGCATTGCCTCAAACCACTTATCACAGTGCACATTTTCTATAGCTTCAGAGAAGTTAGTAGGCTCTTCAATTGCCACATCATCAGCACACAATAGTGCATAAGCAATTAAGTCAGTATAGCCATACCTCACTGGTGCTCTAACTTCCCTTCTCACCCTATCTCTTGCTAACTGATAAGTTTGTAAGTCAGCTTGTGGTAATTCTAATGCCTCATGTTCCTCAACTTCAGCTGTGGTCCTCTCTTCATCAACAACTGCCTCTTTTTCAATGTCTTTATCTGTAAACAACTCCACCTTAACGTTGGAAGTTCCAGATTGTTTGTTAACTGTTGAGTTATCTTGCAGTCTAGTATCATGTTCTGCACTTTCTTTCAGCAATGCAGATTCGTGAAACACAGCATCTCTGCTGACTATGCATTTCTTTTGCTCCCTACACTAGATTATGTACCCCTTAACCCCATCAGGATATCCAACAAAGACTCATTTCAAAGCCCTTGCTTCCAACTTGCCTTGATTGATGTGGACATAACCAGGGCACCCAAAAACTTTGAGATTTTGGTAGTTTGCAGGTTTTCCCTTCCACAATTCTTTTGGTGTTTTGAAGCCAATTGCAGAAGATGGGCTTCTGTTAACTAAATAACTTGCTGTATTGACAGCTTCTGCCCAGAAGCTTCTTGGAAGCTTTGAATTTATCAACATACATATGGTCTTATCCACCAAGGTCCTGTTCATCCTCTCAGCCAAGCCATTCTGCTGGGGGGTGAACCTGACTGTTTTGTGCCTTTTTATGCCATGTTTTTTTGGCAATATTCCTCAAATTCTTTGCTACAAAATTTCAGGCCATTATCAGTTCTCAAGCATTTGAGCTTGAATCTAGACTGATTTTCTACCAATGATTTCCATACATTGAATTTTTCCAAGGCTTGATCTTTGGTCTTGAGTATGTAGATCTATACATTCCTTGAGTAATAATCAATAAGTGACATGAAATATCTACCACCACTCAAGGAATGAACTTGAGCATGCCCCCAAAGGTCAGCATGTGCATAGTCCAAAACCTTTTTAGACATATGCTCCTCCTTGTGAAACTTGGACTTGTGTGCTTTGCCAAAAATGCAGTTTTCACATAACTCCAGCTGCTAGATTCTATCCTCACCAAGTAGCCCTTGTTTACTGAGCTCTTGTAGCCCCTTGATACTCATATGACCAAGCCTAAGGTGCCATAATTTGGTTCTATCTTCCTCAGAAACAGCAGAAGTTCCTTCTTGAATAGGCACTGATGAGCCTTGCAATATATATAAACCATTCTCTTTGACCCCCTTCATCATTATTTCAGTCCCCTTTCTTATCTCTAAACCATCACTTTCTGATTTAAAGAAATACCCTAAGCTGTCTAGCATGCCTAAGGAGATTAAATTTCTCTTTAGCCTAAGAGCATGCCTCACCTCATATAGAGCTCTTACAGTTCCATCAAACATCTTGATCCTTACAGAACCAATACCAATAATATTACACACATTATTGTTTCTTATTAAGACTCTACCACTATTAATAGCTTCATATTTGTAAAATAGGGTTTTGTCAAGACACAAGTGAAAAGAGCACCCAGAGTCTATGACTCACTGACCTTTAGTATTGCTATTTGAGACCACAAGTAAGTCAACACTTTGATATCCATCAGAGCCATCATCAGAGGCTACAGTTGTATCCCCTGACTTCTCTTAACTTTCCTTCTTTTTCTTCTCAAGACAATCCCTTATGTAATGCCCTTCTTTCCTGCAGTAGAAGCATTTTCTCTTCTTTTTCTTCTTATTTGTAGTTTCTTGGTTCTTTCCATGCCCTTTTCCCTGATTTTTATTCTTCTAATTGTTGTGCAAATTTTATTGAATTCGCAAGTGCACGAATCTATTGTAGAATAGACTAATGGTGACGAGTGTCGATCCAACAAGGAGGTGGATTTTAATTATATGTAGAATAAATTTTGTACGAGGTAGTTGGATTTGTGGTGAAAATGATTTGGATTATCCTAAAATTGGAATTGAAATGGCGAGAATAAATTGAAGAGAAATCTATTGAGATGACATACTTGGGTATCTGGATCCGTATCAATATACATCATGGGCTAAATAATCCTTATTAATGTCAATTAAATCATGAGGGGAGAATCCACATCTCATGAACCACGCTCTAATCAATATGGTGCTAAGGGCTTATCGTGCCAAATAATAATAACCTTGTACTAGGGGGCCGGTGAAACCAAGGCGGTACTAGACAAGATTAGTATTATTTGTCGACGAGAAATCAAAACATCCACAAAAACTAGAGGGGACGAGAAAGTAAATTTACCAAATAAAGCCCATGACACATGTTGAGACTTCACCTTCAACCCAAGCTTGAAAGAAAATTAGCTACTCATAATTGAACTAGGGGCAAAATGAAAATTTATTAAAAAACATAGAAAATACAAGATGGAGAAGGAATTATAGAAAATGGATCCCAAAAATGAATTCAGAGATATCAAATTAGGGGAGGAGACCCCCTTTTTATAGATACATGGAGTAAATCATGGCCATCAACAGTTTAGACGCTCAGGATTGCGCCACGTCATCAGTCAACAGTACGCGGATGAACAGTAACACGGTTGTTAACATAAATATGTTAATAATATTGATTTTGATGATAACAAATTTTATATGGTTTTTGACAAAAATATTGGAAATATTTTTTAATAAACGAAAGCCCTTTTATTCATTGACTTATTTCTTCATAAAGGATGGACTTTTAAATTAGAAAGAGATTCTCTACAAAAACTCGTTTAAAATTACAATTCTGGTTATAAACGGTGAACCGTTTATTTCAAACGGTTAACCGATTAAAGGCAGAGAGCAACACATTTCCTAAACCTCTAGCCGTTTATGTTTAACGGAAAACACCAAAGATGGGAAGGCTACTGGAAACTAATGGTGAACCGTTTATTTCAAACGGTTAACCGATTAAAGGCAGAGAGCAACACATTTCCTAAACCTCTAGCCGTTTATGTTTAACGGAAAACACCAAAGATGGGAAGGCTACTGGAAACTAATGGTGAACCGTTTATTTGAAACGGTTAACCGAGAACGTCCAGAATTGAAGGTTGTCCTCCTCTGACACTAATTAACAAAACCTGATAAGGCTAGTTTGTTTTGCAGGTTACTGGAGGCAAACGGCGTACCGTTTATTACAAACGGTTAACCGATAATATCCAGAGAAGCCACTTCACGCAAGTCCTTAACCGTTTAGTGTAAACGGATAACCAATGTTCATCTTGCAGGTCTCTGGAAGTTAACGGCGAAAGGTTAATCGTAAACGGCAAACCGGTTATTTGAAATCTGGTCCAACAGTAACTTTGACCAACCTAAATGGTTAACCGTTTACGTCTAACGGCGAACCGTTTTCTGTCCGATAGTTTGTAACGGCTAGATTTTCAGCTCCAGATATAAATAAGCTCATTTAAATTCAAAGAAGATTGATCACAACACGACCATTGAGCTAATATGCAAGAATACAACCTTCATAGAGCTTAGAACACACTTTTGCTTCATCTATTCACATATTAAGCATCATTGTGTAATCTTATATATTGTGAGAGGCAAAAACAGTTTGTAATCTTTTACTTTGAGTGATTGTAAGTGTTGGGATACACTTGGGTTAAGAGATTGGGAATAATCTCTTGTTGTAAAGGTCCATTGACACCTTGGAAGTCAAGTGTAAGCATTTGAAGCCTTGGAGGCTTGCTTAGTGGAATCCTCAAGCCCGGAAAGCTTGGAGGCGTGGACGTAGGCGAGGTTGGCCGAACCACATAAAAATCTCGGTGTTTGAATCCCTCTTTCCTTATCTTTTTATATTGTGATCATCTTAATTGTTATTGCTTTGAATTTGATTTATAATTGCATTAAGATTTTCTTTAATAATTGAATAATATTTTAGAATCCCAATTCACCCCCCCTCTTGGGTTGCATACTTGTATTTCAGGAATCCCACTCCTCACTCCAAAATTAAGTGGGACCCACAGATTCTCACTCCCACTCCCTCCTTTTTTAAGGTAAGTAAATACTGGAGTGGGAGGAATCCACACTCCACACTCCCACTCCAGAAAGTAAACACTACCTAAGTGGATTCCTTAGAGTAGTGAGTTAAGAAACATTGTGTCACTTGTAGGACATCATTGAGTGGTGAATATCTGCATCCTTTTGAAATCTTCTTAAGTGGTGAGCTTTGGTGAGTCAGATAGCCATGTATCTCTTGTAAGACATCATTGGTTTGAAAACAAAAAATTAAGAAAATGGTTCAATTGCAGCTTTATTGGACTTTCCAAAATGTTTGCAAGCTTGCCTTAAAAGTAGAAAGGCAACTAAAGGAGGCTCGTAGTAGTAGCTCACAAACTTCCATTCAATATGGTTCATTTAGCCGAAGTCATCTTATTTCTTTAAAGCAAAATTCAGTTGCAAAATCCTCTCTTAGAGCACCTCAAAGGGGCGAAGCCGGTGGCAACATGAAGCAGCCAATAAGTATTTCAAACACTAATTCTCATTGTTGCTTTAAGTGTCAATGATATGGACATATTGCTTCTGATTGTCCAAAACTAAAGAATCATCACTCTTGTTGAAGAAGAAAGTAATAGCAGTGATGAAGCTGACGCTGAAAATCTAAGTGATGAAGATAAAAAAAGTTGCAATATGTTGATCAAGGAGACTCTCTCATCTTTTAAAGAACTTTAAGTTCTAATCATGTAGAAGATAAGGAAGATTGGCTTCAGAAAAATATTTTCCACATCAGATGCACTTCTAATGGAAAAGTACGGATGTCATCATTGATGGTGGTAGATTTGAGAATATAATAGCTTCTGAAATGGTAGACAAGTTGAAACTCAAGATTGAGACACGTTTGCATCCTTACAAGCTTTCTTGGCTTCAAAAAAGAAATGATATAAAAGTTAATCAATGTTGCCTTGTTTTATTTTCTATTAGAAAAAATTATAAGGACGAGGTTTAAAATAATGTTATACCAATAGAAGCTTGTCACTTACTTATTGGCTATCCATGGCAATGTCATCGGAAGTGATTCACGATGGTCACAAAAAACTTCTTCTTCATCAAAGATGGTGTAAAAGTTACTTTAAGACTTAAAAGTTAGGAATTACTCTCAAATCTTCAAAAGGCAAAGGCCGTAATTTACTTGCTTTTGGTTAAAGTAAAAAAGGGTTGAACAAAAATTGACAAGGTCTTTTTCCTGGTGGTATTGAAAGAAAATAAAGGCATTTATGAGCCATCACTAATTATACAACACCTTCTCAAAGAATTCAAATTGATTTAATTCGTGGAGCGAGCTATCTCCCCTTCTCAAAGAATTCAAATTGATTTAATTTGTGGAGCTATCTTACCCAACAAGGTAACATATAGGATGAGCCCAAAAGAGCATGAAGAACTTCAAAGACAAGTAAATGAGCTTTTAAAAAAAAAAGGCTTAATAAGAGAAAGCTTAAGTCCTTGCGCCATCCCTGCACTTCTATTGCCTAAGAAGGATGGTTCTTGACATGTGTGTAATGATAGTAAAGCAATAAACAAAATTACAGTTGGTTACCTCTTTCCTATCCCACACCTTGATAATCTTCTTGAAACTCCATGGTGCATCGGTACTATCAAATCCAAATGCAACCCAGAGATAAATAGAAGATAGCTTTCAAGGTAAGAGACGGCCTTTACAAAGAGATTTTGACGCCATCCAAACTTTCCAATGCTCTTAGTATTTTTTTGCGCCTTATGAATCATGTTTTCAAACCAGTTATTGGTAGATTCATGGTAGTCTATTTCGGAGATATTTTTGTATATAGCAAGATAGATGAGCAGCACTTAGAGTATCCGCGGCAAGTTTTTCATACTTTAAGAGATCAAAAGCTCTATGTCAATTTGAAAAAAATGCAACTTCTTTATTAATAATTTTATCTTTTTAGGTTATGTTGTTTCAAGGGATGGGATCAAGATGGATCTTAGCAAAATGGAAGCAAATTTAAAGTAGCCAACTCTTAGAGCTCTTCATGATATTCGAAGTTTTCATGGTTTGGCTTTTTTTTCTCCGATGATTTATTAAAGGTTTTAAGTCAGGTATGCCCCCTATTATAGAGTGCTTGAAAGAAGGAACATTCAAATGGATAAATGAAGCTTAAAAGAGTTTCGAACTCATCAAGAAGAAGGTAACTGAGATTCCCATTTTTGCTTCCAAATTGTGAAAACCTTTTTGAAGTTGAGTGTGATGCCTCAAATATGGGAATTGGCTATCTTTAGCCAAGAAAGCAAACCAATTTATGTAAAATGTATTCCTGTAAGAGTTTTATTATAAAGAGTTTTATGTCATTTGTCGAGTTTTAGATCATTGGAGTCAATATCTTCTACCCCAACCATGAAGCTTTGAAATTTATAAATAGCCAACACAAACTCAATAAGTGGCATGTTCATTAGGTTGAATTTCTACAAGCCTTCTTCAACTTCACAATCAAGCATAAATCGAGAACACAAATGTGGTAGCAGGTGCGTTAAAATGAAAACGTTCCTTTTTGTCTTCATGCAAGTGAAAGTTATTGTTTTTGAAGTTTTAAAGGAGCTTTACATAGGCAATCCTCACTTTTCAAGGTTTTGGAGGCATGCATGATGGTTATCTCTTTAAAGATAAGAAACTATGCATTCCATAAAGTTCACTTCGATAGTAAATAATAGTAGATTCACATAGTGGTGGACTTGGAAGACACTTTGGAAGAGATAGAACTCTTTTTGTTCTTGAAGAAAAATTTTATTGGCCAAAAATGAAGAAAGATGTTTCAAGGCATGTGCAATGTTGAATATTAGAAAATGTATAGTTATAAAAGAGAAAATTATCATTTTACATTTCAAGTCTTACCAACAACCCTTACTTTTATGTATTTAAGCTTTTTGTAATTTAATTATGTGTGTTTTATTTTAATTAAGTATTTTATGTATTTTAGGGGCATCATGGTCATTTTACAATAAACGAGAGATCAGACGGCAAAACAGACATCACTTATGAACTCAGGACAGTCGAAAACCTTAAGAGGAGCATAAAAGAAAAAATGACATTGTTCACATGTACGGTACTATTCACGTGTACGGTACTGTCTACGTTACTGTTCATGGCACTGTTCACATAGACAGATCGATGACATGGAATTGACCAATGATGTGGCATTAACTGATGAGGTGTCACGATCCTATTGGACTAAAATTCTTATGTACTGTTGATGGTGACGTGGCAGTATATCAGTGGACCAAAAATCTCGCGTACGAGACATGCATCACACAAGATTATTTTCAACCAAACCGCGTTACTGTTCAATCTGGGTCAAACCGTATTACTGTTCACCCGCATGGTCAAACCGCATACTGTTGACTAATGACGTGGTGCAATCCTGAACGTCCAAACTGTTTTTAATCCGATGACCATGATTTACTCAATGTATCTATAAAAAGGGGGCCTCCCCCCCCCCTAATTTGATATCTCTGAATTCATTTTTGAGCTCCATTTTCTATAATTCTTTCTCCATCTTATATTTTCTACGTATTTTAATAAATTTCCATTTTGCCTCTACTTCAATTATGAATAGCTAATTTTCATTCAAGCTTGGGTTGAAGGTGAAGTCTCAACATATGTCATGGACTTTATTTGGTAAATTTATTTTCTCTTCCCCTCTAGTTTTTGTGGATGTTTTAACTTCTCGTCGACAAATAATAATAATCTTGTTTAGATACCGCCTTGGTTTCACCGGCTCTCTAGTACAAGGTTATTATTATTTAGCACGATAAGCCCTTAGCACCATATTGATTAGAGCGTGGTTCATGAGGTGCTGACTCCCCCCTCATGATTTAATTGGTATTAATAAGAAATATTTAGCCCATGATGCATGTTGATACGGATCCAGATACCCAAGTACGTCAATTTAATAGATTTTCATTTTAATTTCTTCTCCCCATTCAATTCCAATTTTTAGGATAATTTGAATCACTTCCACCACAAATCCAACCACCTCATACAAAATTAATTCTACATATAATTAAAATCAACCTCCTCGTGAGATCGATACTCGTCACCACTAGTCTATTCTACAATAGATTCGTGCGCTTGCGAGTTCAATAAAATTTGCACAACATGCAACGATGTAAAATTTTTCATGTGCCAAAAAGTCATGATCAAAATATTGGTTTATACACTCCACTTCCAGTTCCAACCTTTCCTTCAGAAGATGTGAGTATGGATTTTGTTGTAGGTTTGCCAAGAACACAAAGGAACATAGATTCTATCACGGTTGTTGTCGATCGTTTCTCAAAGATGGCATATTTTGTCCCTTGTAACAAGACTTTAGATGCTCCACGTGTGGCTAAACTATATTTTCAAGAGATTGTTAAACTTCATGGTATTCCAAAATCAATTGTTTTCTATTGGGATTCAAGTTTTTAAGTCACTTTTAGAGGACTCTTTGGAGAAAACTTGAAACAAGTCTTCTTCGTATCATTCTTAAACTGATGGCCAAACAAAAGCCACCAATAGAAGTTTGAGAAATCTTCATAGAAGTTATGTGGGGAAGAATATTCAACAATGGGACCTCATCTTAGCTCAAATTGAATTTTCCTACAACTGTAGCACAAGTCAAACAACTGAATGTAGTTCTTTCGAGATTGTATATAGTAAAAGAAATTTTTAAGCCTATCATATCTAGTTCCTTTTCTACTCAACAATTTAGTGGAGATGCTGAAAAATGAGTAAAGAATATCAATAAGATGCATGAATAAGTTAGAAGAAAATCTTGAAGCAAAATGAGAAATATTCAAAAAATGCCAACAAACACCAAAGACATGTAAAATTTCAAGAAGGTGATTTAGTGTGGATTCATCTCCGAAATTAAAAGGTAAATTTTATAAATCAAACCAAGAGTTGATGGTCCATTCAAAGTGTTGAAAAGAATTTGTTAAAATAACTGCAAAATTGATTTGCTTAAAAATTATGGCGTTTCATACATCTTCAATGTTTGCAATTTATCTTTATACATTGAAGAAAATGAAGATTAAGACACAAGGAAGAGTCTTCCTCAACCAAGGAGATTGGCACAGAAGTGTTTAGAGACTTACCATGTTTGAAGATTGACAATGTAGAAGAATGTGAATATTTGGAAAGGTTAGTCAAGAGAGAAGCAAAAGTCAAGATCAACTATCCACTTGTTCGAATTAACTGTACTGTTCTAAAAATAGATAAATTGTATATTAATATGTTTTAAAAGATAATTTTGTCCAGTTAAGGAACTTTATGGAATCATATTTTCGACTTCTTTTCTCATAGATATTCAAGATTTAGTCAGTAAAGGTTACAACTGTTAGAAATTCTGCGCAAGATTGCAAGTTTTAAATTTCCTAGTATCAATGCGTCAAGATTTAATTAATAAACTTTATATCACTGGAAAGCTCTTTAATTCAGCAGTTTGATGAACTTTACGATATCGATTTGGAGTTTTCTACATCAAGATGTGATTGAAAGAATGTTGATTGCTCACATTTACTGACCAAACCAACCTAGAAGTCAATTATGCTTTTCTTTGTTCTCTTTCACCTCATAACAGTTAAGACCTTCGATTCAAGTTTAATTCAAATTCTAAATAATAGATATGTTATCCTAAACTTGGAGGGATGTTCTAAGTTACCTATATAAAAGTATTAGGTTGTAAATTGTGAGAAGGATTAGTGATTTAAACTATGTATCTCTTGGGTGGATTTCTTAGAGTGGTGAGTTGAGAAGTCTTGCATCCCTTTTAGGATATCATTGGATGGTGAATATCTATATTCCTTTATAATATTTCTCTTGAGTGGTGAGCTTTGGTGAGTTAGAGAGCCTTGTATCTCTGGTAGGACATCATTGGATGGTGAATTATCTGTATCCTGTTGTAATCCTCGAGTGGTGAGCTTTTGTAATTACCTTGTCTTTGTGTATGTGTTTTACTTAAATATTAAAAGTTAAGTTTAGTGCATAATTTGACCAGTATTAGTAAAATAGTGGAAGATACAATAAAAATCGAACAGTAACAGAACCTTTTAACGATAGAGTGATTTTTTATTGGTTTTAAAACATTACAGGACAAATGGTAAATGTTAACAAACAATGGGATTTTGACATTTGATCACCTTGAGATCTCACTTAGCTCTCTCCGATACGATGCCTGCAAAAGATTTTAATCTAGCTTTGCAAGCTTCTAATAATGGCTCATTTCGAGCTGAATTGTCTGCTTCATATATGGCAATGTCCTGCGTTGCCTCCAATCTTGGCATCTCTCTGTGCGAAGGTATCTCTAGGGAGTGCTTAACTTTGTCAGCTAGAGAATTCACATGCTTCTACCAATATAGCCTCTACTTGTACTCTTAAATGTGATGCCTCGTATAAACACAGCAAGCCTCTCGCATCACGTGTTACCATGGCCTTGAATTCACCTTTTTCGTCTTCGAATTCTTCTAAAATATATGTTTCATTGTTGTAATTCAAGTGTTAAAATTAATTACCACCAAATATATGTTAAAAAAAGACTGATTGAGACTTTTACTTATATATACTTGCTGACACCTTGTAACCATGTTGCTTAGAAGCCCAAATCGAAGAGCAACTATGTAGAGATTATTGTTATGATCGTAATTAACATCATAATTGCTATTGACATGGCTATTATAGATTGATTGTAAGGCCTCGTTGATCTTATATTCAAAGTGCTAGGCCATACCAAGGCGTTGAAGCTGATCAACAAGAGTCACAATTTCATCAATTGTTTTGCATGCTGCATTATTGCTCATCAGCAACTTTTCAACTTCTGATTTTACAGTTTCATTCCTTTTTTCAATTCCGGATTGGGGTTCTGCATCAATAAAAATAACAAAATTGGCTAGCCCCATAATTAGATTATCCTATATACATATATATATATATATATATAGATAATGGATGTAAAATGATCACCCGTGTGTGTGTGCACGCACACGTTCGTGTACGTGCGTGTGTGTGTGTGCGAGTGCTTGTGCGTGTGCGTGTGAGTGTGTGTGCATGTGTGTGTGGATGGGTGTGTGTGGGGGTGTCTGTGTGTGTGCGCGCGCGGGTGTGCGTGTGTGTGCGCTAGTGTGATAAAAAAAATTCATATTTTAATACACTAACACAAAAAAAATACAATCTTGTTTTTTTTTATGTCTGACTGACATCATCACTTATATATATATATATATATTCTATGTGTGTGTTGTGTGTGTGACATGATATGTCATGTCATTTGATGACTAATTAATGAAATGATCACCCCAAATGGTAGGGTGATAATTCAAAGATCGACCGTTCATATTAATTTTTATAGTTTCTTTTGAAGCAAGAAGACTCTTAACATCTTTTTTTTTTAATCCAAGATTTTTCTGTGACCGATCAAATTATACGATAAATATTAAAGAAGATGATATTTAAAGAAAAATAAAAATAACGACGTAAAGCACAAACTGATATATTACAAAGGAGAGTATAAGTACTGGACTGTATATCTCACAACTCCAACAACCCTAATTCTTTTAAGATCTGCAAACGGTTCAACAATAAAATCACTTTGTAGCATGCGTTGCCTTTCTTAAATGCTTTCAAATTTGTAGGTAAATAAAGCTCTTAAACGTCAATAATGGAGGGGCTAATATCCGATCAAACAATACAAATTAAAGCATAGTAATGTTGACGTTAAGCCGCCTTGTGAATAAAAAACATGGAAGGAAGCCAAAACCAAAATGTCAATTTAAATGGGCTCAAGTAATTTAGGCCTCCTTCCATACCCTTTTTCGAAAGGTTTTTTGTTAAATAATTTCATAGAAGGAGAATGGTTTGTTTTACAGATTTTGTATTATGAAAATTAAAATTGTGAAAATTTTCAGTATTAATTGAAAATAGCAAAAACATTGAAATTAAAAAAGGCATTAAAAGACTAAAATATCATAATAGTTATAAACAACTAATTTTTTTATCAAAATATTTTAGTCTCTTCATATTTTTTGCCAAAAATTTGTTGCTTAAATTTTTGTCAAAATTGCCTTTTTTCCATAAGTTTTGTCAAGGTAGCAGTAGGTTCCGTATTTCAAAGGTATTATATTGCACTACATGTCCACCCTTCTAGACAAGAAGAAACCATTCCGGAAAAAATAATACCCAAAATAGATTCCTTAAAAAAATTATGCCCAAAGTCATAAGAATAAGAAAACATGAACATATAGAATAAATATGTATGTTTTCCCATAACCAAATTTATGTCTACGTGTACAGTAGCGATGGCTGACAACTGTTCTTGGAATAAGGCTCAAGATAAAACCCTAATCTCATGTCACCCATCATCTTTAAGAGAATGAATCGTTAGCCTTTGAGAACACTATTCACCCTTAATTAGAAGAAGAAAATGATTTTCTTCCTTTTTTTCAACCTTAAATAAACATTAACTTGAGTATCGGAGTAGCTTTTTTGGGTACTCACTCTACCAAATTCAAGACAAATTAATTGCGATAAATTCTTTACAAGCTACATATACGTGTGAAATTGAAAGTCTAACCCCTTCAGTAGCATTTTCCATAATTTTTCAATAGAAATGTTTTCTTAAAACAATTTTTTATAGATAAATTATACCTATCTTTAAAAAATTTGAAAAAAATATCAATTTATTTTTTCAATAGAAATATTTCTTACAACAATTTTTTTTATAAACATGTTATACCTATCTTTAAAAATTTTGAATAAAAATTAATTTACTTTTTCTGAAACAAAATGGTAGGAAGTTGTGAAAAAATGAATCATTTAAATCTTTTTTTAATTATTCTAATATAAAAAAAAACACACACACACACACATGAAATCTATTAGGATTCAAGATAGATCACTTGTATATTTTAAAAGTATGACAAGCATTATCTCACACAATGAGTAGTACTAGGTTACAAGCCCAATAACATAATCCGAAATTGTTTCTCTTTAATTCTTTTTTGAATTACTGATATGTATTATATAATCAGAAGTCTATGAGGATCATTTGGATCAAGTCTATTATGGTATAATTGATATTTCTATCCTCCTATTATAGAGATATTTGTTTCATCTACAAACTAGTAGAGGGGAAACCAACCTTTACTCAATTTTTAATTAGGAGAGAAAATTTTAAGAGTCCCTTGCCAATGGCTAAGTCATTTAAACTCTTTTAACTAGTCAAATAATTAATTTTACATAGAGTGGAGCTTTTGACCCCCCCCCCCCTTAAAATGCTTATGAAACCCATTTTCAATTATATTTATTTTTTTAATTTAAAAAAGTTATACTTTTTTTAATACTGAAAATACCCTTTTCTTCGTAAACCACATATACACTCTCTTTTTTCATGTTTTATCCTTTCAAAAATAAAATTAAGGATGACAAAAATCATCACGAAGACAGGGACCCTCAAGGATTTTTCCCACTCGGGGAGGGTACGAGAACAATTTTTTACCCAATTTCTTATTCGGGGAATGATCAAGGATGAGGTGGAATCCCCCTCCCCTTCTCATTTCCCCATTTTAATTTTATTTTTTTTTAATTATAGTAAATAAAATATCAAATGTTAATAAAATATTGAAATTAGTATAAATAACAAATATCAAAATAATTATATTATTAAACTTTTGGGCCTAATTGACTAGATTAATATTTGGATGACAAAGTTATGATATAGATGGAAGATTTTAATATTTTGAGTTGGTAGAAAATAAATATCCATACTTATCTTATATTGGCACGAATTGATAGAGATATTTTGGCAATTCCAATTATAAATGTTGTTTCCGAATAAACTTTTAGCACCAGTGGTAGAGTATTGCAACAAGCTTCATTCAAGCACATTATTGAAGCTACCTCTCAATTTGCCACATACCTCAACGAATAACAAGAGGAGCAAGAGGCGTAAGAGGTAAATACTTTTATTAGAAATATTGATTAAGTATCTATATTCATTTCATTTATCTTATTGTTGATATAAAAGTAATTTCTTTTTTTTTAATTGTTTGATTATGAAGATTGACGAAGATAATTATTATGGTGATTTGTATTTTGTAATGCGACTTTTGTAATGAATTAATGTTAATGTAAGATATATCGTCAAATTTTATTTTTTATTTTAATATGATTAAATTAAAATAAAAACAAAAAATGTATCAATTATTTAGGGATTGGAGACCCTCCATAATTCTCTATTATTATTCGGGGAGGGGACAGGGCTTCCCTTAATCAATTTTATCAGGGACGTGAACATAGACAAAATATCGAGGATGGGTACAAGGAGGTCAGTCTCCTCCCCTCTCTTCCCCATTGTCATCCCTAAATAAAATGGAGTATTATTCATTTTGTAATCTAGTTCTCTACCCTCTACACAAAATAACTTTACTGAGTGAGAACTCTAATTTAAAATAAACATATTTAAGCTTTAAATTAAAAGTAGTATTAAGAATGAGAATGATTAATTTAAAAAATAGAATATATAAGAAAAAGTAAAAAATAAAGATTATTTAAAAAAAATATATTAGATAGATGAGGAGTCACAAACAAAGTAAAAATAAAAAGAAACTGACATGTCGATATATTGAAAGAGTTATGCGGAAAAAATAAATAATAGAGAACGCGTTGGTTTTTTTGAGAGTTGGGAGAGAGAGGATTTGTTTAACTGAAATTATATGTCCATAAATGCAATCACATCAGGAGTGCTATGAGGACAATGAAGGGGTTGATAATAGTATTGTGATTGGTCTTTGTTTGTTATTTGGGCTCGCCCTAATGGGCCAGCGGCCCAAAATGTTGCATTCGATTGTGCAAATACATTTTTCATTTTTTTTAAATAACGATTATGCATATTCTAAGCCACAGAAATACACCAATCGGTGCATTCTCCATGATAGCTTTATTCATTATTCGATAAATAAAGAAGCAATCAGCTTTTGATGAATATGAATTTTAATGCATGAAGCCATGAAGATGGGTTTATCAAATACAAAATTCAAGTTGCTCTTATTATTAAACATTTCCATGGCATGTCAATTCGGGCTGAAAAGTGTCAAATTAACCATAAGGAGGCTATTCTAGTTATGCTTGATCAAGATAAATCTCGATAGATTTATAAACGTAAACATCTGTTGGGCATGCAATAAAAAGTTAACAAGAAAAATAAAAATACAGTTTATTAACACAATTACATGACTTGTAGTATCATATCACATTCTTTAACCAAATGATATAATTCTATAAAAATTAATCCATATTTATCAATTCAAGTATAAGATTCTTTTGGTAAACTAATACTCCATTCCAATATTTCCAACATTAGTTTCCTTCCCTCACCAACCAGAAAACTTCGCAAGCTGACTTGGAACCTAAGTTTTCATTTTTATCCATCACTTGAAACTTCTTTTTTTATTCACCCATAAACAAATGCTTTTTCATTCCACGAGTACCTCGATCCCATGCACTTTCTTCTGAAATTCTTCATTCGGGTCCCTCAGTTTCGTTTTCCTTTGGCTTGCTTTCTAATTTCTCTATATAATAAATAACGTGCACACAAAGGGCCGAGTTAGAGTTTCCCAGGTAACCTCTTCAAGCCACTTCAGCCTATTCCGACAACAACTTGCTGTGCAAGAGACAACAGGTGTAATAGAAATCCTGCCGTCACTTTCGCCCCTTTTTTCCTTCAACCTGATTCTTCATCTTTACAACTAAGATAACTACAAGTTAACAACACTCAGTTTTTCTTATTTGGTCTCCCCCAGATACTTGCCTTATAACTCCTGAAAAAATTCGAGCATTTTCGTGTAATGAACTTTCTTCTATGGCAATCACTCTAATCTCGATTTTACTGATCACCAACCTTGTCGCGAACTCGGAATCCATCAGCAGGGCTGATTTTCCAGATGGGTTCATCTTCGGAACAGCTTCTTCGGCTTACCAGGTACCCTTTTTCTATCTTCTCTGATCATCATGTTCTGATGAATGAGAAAGTTTAGGAGAGCAGCACCTGATGGAATCGGACACCTTTGTCTTGTCTAGTTCGAAGGAGCTGTAAATGAAGGAAACAAAGGACCTAGCATATGGGACTCTTTCACCAGGCAGCCAGGTAACAAATTGAAATTTTTCGACGAATGATAAAAACAATAGCTGCAGAATCATTAACTCTTTGCAGTGGTTGATACATGTCTCTACAGGGAGGATTATGGATTTCAGCAATGCTGACACAGCGGTTGATCAGTATCACCGGTTTAAGGTGAATTCAACTATAATTCACTTTTGACTTCAAAATTGTTTTATTAGCTAGAATGCTTTGCGGAGAAGATAACAAATCCAACTCTGGGTCATTGACGTATATGATAGAGGCTCATTTGAACACGCATCATCCCCTTGTAATAGGAAACTAGCTAGCCAAATTGTACGGCTAAAAAGATTAGCAGAGGAAGAAACCAATTAGGATAAGAACATAGAAGTACGTAACACGATTAAGTTTTTGATAACTACAGCACTAATATATCCATATACAATAATGAGAAGAGTATAGACGATAATGACGATGATGCACCACCAACATTGAATAATAAAAAATAATAAAAAGGTTTTCGAAGAAGACAATATGGAAAAAGTCAAAAAATAAAAAAATATGACAAGTCATCCAAAAAGTATGATCTGTCTCTTACTAACTATTCAAAGGTGAAAACACAATCTTTACAGAGTGATATAGATTTGATGAAGGATTTGGGAATGGATGCTTACAGATTCTCAATATCTTGGCCAAGAATCTTTCCCAGTAAGTTAAGAAAAGAAATGGAGTCTATGAGTTTTCCTTTCCATTGTTCTTTGTCAGATGTGACTAATTACTAGTTGCTTTTGAATTTATCTTTTAACAGATGGAACAGGGGAACCTAATCCAGAAGGAATAAGCTACTACAACAGCCTCATAGATGCTTTACTGGAAAAAGGTTTGATTTGTGAAACATCACTTGGAATTTGTATCTGCAAGGAGTAAACTCTTATTGAAGCTTCGGTTGTTATTCCATCAGGAATCCAGCCTTGCGTAACTCTCTATCATTGGGATCTGCCTCAGGTGCTTGAAGACAAATACGGAGGATGGTTGAGTAGACAAATAATGTAAGTTTATTGGTGATATATACACCATGTGGCATTTTGAGCATATAAAACTGAGTGCTTACAAATGTATACCATTCAATTACTTAACAGAGAAGACTTCGAGCATTATGCCTTCACCTGTTTCCAAGAATTTGGAGATAGGGTGAAGTACTGGATCACCTTCAATGAACCTCACGGTTTCACACTCCAAGGTTATGATACCGGCCTTCAAGCCCCTGGAAGATGTTCAATTCTTGGCCATTTGTTCTGTAAGACAGGAAAATCATCCATTGAACCGTACATTGTAGCTCACAACATCCTGCTGTCTCACGCCGCTGCTTATCATAGTTACCGGATAAATTTCAAGGTACTGTTCATCAAAAGAACACAAAAAGAATAAGAAGAAGATTTTGCCAGAACAGTGTGATTCCCCTGTCCACTCAAAAGATGATAGAATCACTTATTTCTGCCTTTCCTTTCATTTATACGTTGAGTCTTCCAGGAAAAACAAGGGGGACAAATTGGGATAGCATTGGATGCCAAATGGTATGAACCAAAATCTGACAGCGATGAGGACAAAGATGCGGCGCAGAGAGCAATAGACTTTGGAATTGGATGGTATTACTATGACCTCATTCAAATATTTAGTCCATAACAATTAAGAAGGAATCAAATTTCATAAACATCCTGTTTAACATAAAGAACGTGAATCAGGTTCCTTGATCCACTTTTCTTTGGGGAGTATCCACTGTCAATGAGATCGCTTGTTGATGAGAGACTACCAGAAATAACACCAGAGATGTCCAAGGCCCTGGTGCGGTCATTGGACTTTGTTGGTCTAAATCACTATACCACATTATACGCTCGCAATGACAGGAGTCGAATTCAGAAACTAATACTGCAGGACGCTTATTCTGACGCTGCAGTTATCACCACCTGTAAGAAACCAAACCCCAATCTTATAATCTGAAGATTATATCTACTCAAATAAGCAGAAAGAAATTGATTATCCTCTTATATATCCTCCATTGTAGCATTTCGAAGTGGAATTGCTATTGGCGAAAGAGTATGTCCTAAAAAACTTGCTAAGGCCTCAAATATGTAGTTATCATTTTCATATAAAATTAAGCTGATAAGAACTTTCTCCTCCAGGCTGCATCCCGTTGGCTGCACATTGTCCCATGGGGCATTCGCAAGTTGGCAAGATACGTAAAACATAAGTACAAGAATCCTCCCATGATCATAACAGAAAACGGTCGGTCAGTGGTTTCAGGCTGAAAATCCTCAATCCCATAGCTTTCTTGCAATGTGACAAACACAGTTTAATTTCATGACTACAGGGATGGATGATCCAAACAGTCCATTTATAACACTAAACAAGGCTCTCCATGATGTCAAGAGGATAAGATACCACGGGGACTATCTCTCGAACCTATCTGCCGCCATAAGGTAACACAAAAAACTTCCCAAAAAAACCTTCAGTTCTTAAAGTTTTTCTATTGATGTCGAGCTAGCTAACATAAACTTGAACCAATACAGGGAAGATAATTGTGACGTACGAGGTTACTTCATCTGGTCCTTGCTAGACAACTGGGAATGGAACTCGGGATATACAGTCCGATTTGGACTCTATTACGTGGATTACAAAAATAACCTGACAAGGATTCCTAAAGCTTCTGTTGAATGGTTTAAGAGAATGCTTAGACTAAAAAATAATGATCAAATCAACCTAATTTAACATTTTCTTCTTGTACATTGTGTCAAATACATGTTGTAAACATTCATATACAATTGAAAGATAAATAGGTATAGATAATATTGAAAGAAATTCAAACACGCATATGCATTTAAGAGCAATTTTAATTGTTCAAGATCTTCAATTTTCTCTTTCAACTGTTCTGTTCATCACGCCATATTACCATAAGAACTGAAATTAGGATATCAAGCATTTCATGGCAGAAAATTGATACTGCAAAAAACCAAAAAAAAAAAAAAATGAGGAACGAGGACTAACCCAATTCAGTACATTGATGGACTCATTAAACCCAATATTTTGATTAGGTATTAAAAATGGATATGATGGAGCAATTGACGTGCAAGCCTTTCAAAACAAGTTCAGTTGCCAGCTTAGACAAAATCTAAATTCAAATTACGTAAATACGGCGCCGTTTGCATAAACGACGTATCGTTTATCCCATTGAGAGTGATGGTAGTTTATAAAATGGGCCATAACAAAAAAAGGCCCAAGTACGGCCCAAATATAAGATCCGCTGGTTGCATGACTACCAGTATTATATACATCACAAAAAACTGCATCTAACAATCCGCATAAGATTTCTACAAATACAAGAACTCAAAAGACAAAAGACCACATTCGATTTCATAACCACAAGCAGTTGTTGCTCTCTTAACCTGTGTCTCAATCAGAACCTGAACAAAACAGAAACCCAAAAGCACTTTCTTGTTTTTGTTTTTCTTGAGTTTCTGAACACAAAACAGGGGGAGAAAAAAAAAAAGTGAAACACATTTTTTTTTTTCGTTTCATTCTTAATAATTTTCTATGAAACGAGGGCACCGCGGTTCTCCTTCTTCCTCCGAAGGCCCACCTGCACAAAGGTTTAAACAAAACCCTGAAGGTGATTTTAAATATAGCCCTTTTTTGCTTTCTAATTGCTTCTTGTATTTGTATTTTTGGTTAATTTGATGTTTTGTGGAGATGGGTTTTGTAGCTTATTAGTTTATCCAATGAGTTTCTAATAAAATTTGAATTCTGCATATTTTGATGGTGGTTTTTTTTTAAATTTTTAAACGTGTTTTTCTTGATGAATTTGTTGATTTCTTGAAGTGCTGAGGTTAGAAGGTTCATCTTCAAAGAATAGGAAGTGAAGAGAATGAAGTTTTGGCTGTTTAGTTCTTAGTTGTATTGGAGTTCGTCAATGGAGCCTTTTTAATCGAGAATGAATTAAAGATTAAAAGTTTTAGCTTTTCCTTTTATTGAATATGCTGCTGATTTGAAGTATTTTTTTCAATAGAGGATGTAAGTTGAGTGTTTTATGTTGTACTATTAGGTGATTCACATTTTTTGGAGGATGAGAGCACTAAGGTTTTTGCTCGGAAAGTAGCTGACCATTACAGTAGAAGGACAAATCAAACTTTGGAAGAACGAGAAGCTAGTCCAATCATTCACTTGAAAAAACTTAACAACTGGGTATGCTTTGTAATCTCATGGAGTTTGTTACAAGCTTATTATCTCAGTATGTAGCTGACCCGTTAGTAATTTATTTGACTCCTGAATTTTAAACAGATTAAAAGTGTCTTAGTTCAGCTTTATGCTCGCCGGGGAGATGTTGTTCTTGATCTCGCCTGTGGCAAGGTCCTACCCCTTACTGCATAGAAAAGTCTTTACTTTTTTTTTCCCCTTTTATTCTGATTGCCATTAATTTTGGGCGCATTAGGGTGGTGATCTCATCAAATGGGACAAAGCAAAAATTGGATACTATGTTGGCATTGATATAGCTGAAGGCTCAGTAAGTGATTATACTCGCAATCAGTTTGATATCACAATTGTTGCCTAGGCTTGTTAGAAGGCATGTTTATGAATGCTATACAAAGTGACTACATCTTTTTTCCTTGTTGGCTTGGCCCCACATGTGGTGGCATAATCTTCTTATATTATGAAGTCCCCTGAAATATGATTTTCCAACGGATGAGTGCTCAAGACCATTATTTCCAATCCAATATTTTCTGAGTGTTAGATCACATTCTTTTCTTCATTGCTAATAGGTTAAGTGTTTGATGTTATAATATCCATTTTTATTCTTTAATAAGACACAGAATTTTAAGGTTTCTTCCTTGCTTTACAACTTTTTATTCTGTTACATTTACATCAGTATCTGCCAATTTATCTTAAGTGTCCGTCATTCACGTACAGATAGAAGATTGCCGTACACGCTACAATGGTGATGCAGATCACCATCAGCGTCGTAAAAAGTTCAGTTTTCCTGCACGTCTAATATGTGGGGATTGTTATGAGGTAATTGCCAGAATAGTTGCTAGCCTTTCAAAATTCATCCTTTCTTTAGCTAGCTGACGTGGCCTTTGCACTACCAAATTAAAAAAGTACTATGCCAGTGAATGCAGACATGGAAAGTACCGAGCAATGCTATATTCAATAGATATCAAACTATGAAATTTAATTTACTTTTAAACAGCTGACCGATGACTAACCGTTTAATTAGCAGAGTGATTATCCAGATGTCAGTGGAAGTTTTAGTAAGTTCTGCTCTGGTTGAATGATTTCAGGTTCACTTGGACAAAGTTTTAGCAGATGATGCTCCTTTTGATATCTGCAGTTGCCAGGTGATTGACATGCACTTGATCTTTAATGCTGAAAATCTCAAAAGTTTATCGTGATGACTTTTTAAGTGAAACCCAGTTTCTTGTCTAATCCTTTTTAGATATCGAATTTCGCAGCTTAAGTCCCCTTTATTTATAAGATGAATACTAGGGATATAGACTCTTTGTATAATGCGACACTTTTGTATAATGTTTTAATGGCCTCATATTATTTATTACCATTAAATGCATTGTCTTTTTGTTTCCATCCCATCAATATTTTCATGTTACATCAGCTCGCACACAATAGATTGTACAAAGAGGCTATATCCTAACATTACTCTATTAATAATTTTCCATTTTTATAAATTGCCTATCTTGTTGACATAGTTTCTCTTATTTCTCTCAAATAATAGTTATGGATTTCTTTGGGCTTCTTCAAGGCCTTGATCTCTAAACCACCAACATGTTTGATATTGTAGTTTGCCATGCATTACTCCTGGTCTACTGAGGCTCGTGCACGCCGAGCCTTGGCCAATGTATCTGCTTTACTTCGTCCAGGAGGCACGTTCATTGGAACAATGCCAGATGCAAATGTGATAATTAAAAAGCTCCGAGAAGGTTTTTTTCTTGTGCCATGTCACTTAGTTGTTTCTCGTCCATACAAAAGTGAAAAATTGGAAAATCTGAGCCCTAAGTCAGCAATATGGCCTTCATTTGTTGTTATATTTTTGCCGGCTATATATGTTGAAATTAATTGAGACTAAGGAATTTATTGGTGTTTCATTACTAAGAAAATTTTTGTTCACATTAATGATCCAGAGTTGATCTTTCATAACAGATGTTTCTACAAAAATGGTATCGGTTGTCTGGCTAGGTCATCTTAAAAAATTAAGTGGTCTGTTACGGATTGTTGACTTTTAAAATCATTAATATTTTGCTGGAGGAGAACATTTCTTAAGCCCAATAAGGAAAGTGCTGTTGATGATATATCTTTCTTTCTGTCTGTTTTCCAGAAATAAGAAGAAAGAGGACTTGTATTATGCATATTTTTCTTATTAAAATACATGGAAGAACAAAATTTTAAAAGATTTTTTTTGAGTTAATTTTAAGTTTTTTAACTCATTATGACATCTGTACTCGATCGTAATTTGTATGGCACTATAATATAAATATTCTTGTTCCATTTTTCCCCTGCCATATATGAATATTAGCATTGTTGGCATGGCAGAGCACTTTTGTCATTCTTGATTGGAGATGCTATTTTCACTGTGAATATGCAGTTGAAGGACTGGCCATTGGGAACAGTGTCTATTGGATACGTTTGGATGAAGAGTTTGCTGATAAGGTAAATTTCTGTTTTCATTGTATCACTACCATTATGAAAACTGAAAAGGATGTATTTTATTTGAAATCCTAATGAATGTTATTGTATTTAGCTCTAACAAATACTTTATTTTATGATCAGAAATTTAAATCTTCTAGGCCCTTCGGTATCCAGTACAAGTTTCATCTAGAGGTACCATTTCTTTCTTAAATTTTAATTTTTTTTGTCATTTTTGTTTCTGATTCTAGTTTCGGCGGAACTTGGTTGGTAGGAATTTGTTGTTAATAAAGAGCTTGCCTTTGTGTATCACTTTATTAATTATATTTACTTTATATTGTTGGGATCTATAGTTCATGTCTAACCTATGTTTCCACATGCAAGGTGGTAGTTGACCTTGTAATTCCTTGTTAATGTGCTAATCTTGCTATGCCTGTCAATGATTGGCACTTCAGATGCCTTGTCACTGTGGCTACAATTTACTCTTGGTTTACACAGTAGCCATGATAACTTATTTTGCTAATCTTGCTATGCCTGCATTATTGTAATATTATATTTATTTTTACTAATTCGCTTTGATTACATTCTGTCAATAAACATTAAATGCTTGTCTGTTTGCAGGATGCTGTTGATTGCCCAGAGTGGATTGTTCCCTTTCATATCTTCAAATCATTGGCTGAAGAGGTATAACTTTGTTTACCAAATATTACTTTTTCTTCCTTTGCATAAAATGGCTCTCCTCGACTAGGAAACATAGTTGGTTGATTAGTCTTTTATATCATCTTGCTGAAATGATTGTGTAAAGCATCAGACCTGAAGAATGTGTAGCACAATAAAGCATCAGACCTGAAGAATGTGTAGCACAATTTAGTTAATGGGAAGCTTGAAATAGTTTGATAATAAACAGTGTTCTCTTTTTGCAGTATGATTTGGAGCTGGTTTTTGTGAAGAACTCACATGAATTTGTGCACGAATACTTGAAAAAACCTGAATACATAGAACTCATGCGTAGGCTTGGTGCCTTGGGTGATGGTAACCAAGATCAAAGTAAGTTTATGCCCTATGCTCCTTTTTCCTGCATGCAACTTATCTCTTGCTTTTGCTCGCTGTTGGCACTTTCATATTTAATTTGTTTAGGGGTATTGTTGTCCCAATGCTTCACACATATGTAAATTTTGCTCTCTGATTCGTTTTGAATGTCTAGGCACGCTGTCAGCAGATGAGTGGGAAGTAGCATACTTATACCTGGCATTTGTCCTCAGGAAGGTTAGCACCAGATTTTATCCAATTATTGTTTGCCTTAGTTATATAGCCCACTATTCAGGGAAGAGACTAAGGTTTTATCATAATCCTTGCAGCGTGGCCAACCAGAGGGGACACGGGTATCTGGAAAGAGAGATAAAGGAAAGATGTATATATCAAAAGAGGACATCATGTATGTTCATAGTGACACATAATGGGCACCAAAGTATGTCTCAGCTTATTATATTTCAAGGAAGAATGCAAGATGATAAAGAGTTGCTGAAGCTGGAGCCTTCCGGCCAAATTGTAGGCCATCGGGCTCGTCCCTTAGATTTCTCACTGCTATTCAGTTTTGTAGATTCACCAAATACATACTGTATAATAATTTACTCACTTCCCCCATTGAGAAAGTGCATCTTTCTAATAAAATAATGTACTCAATACTCACTCTCGCCAGTGAGAAAGTGCGTCTTCATAGTACTAATTTGTATTTTTGGGTCAAGGAATATGAGACATGGGAATTGTGAACCCAAGGATGGCACCTTTCGGTGAATGGATAGCAACTGGCTGTAATTGTTTTTGGACATTTAGTGGAAATTTCATGAGAAGTTTCTATACTAATTCTTTTGTCAACATTTTTAATATCTACAATTGCGATAAACCATCATTAGAAATTTTGGATTAATTTTTCAGCTAGTTTTCCGGGATGATTTTTGCGACCGTCTTGTGTAATTTCTTACGCATACACTTTTATGACTTCGGCCAGTCATCGGTAAACCAAATGATGTGAACAAATGAGCAAACTTATTTCATGCAAGCTCATATTTTGGCACCAACGCACCAACTATTACATTATATCATATTTTGACATCAAATTTTATTAAAGTATCCAAACAAGCACTCCCCGAGTTCGAAAGATCGACAAATTTACAACTGGCTGATAAAACTAAGCTCGCTTTAGCAAAACCACTACAATCACCATCATAGCCAATCCAGTAAATGCAGCTCCTAAGGTTTTGTCAATTGTGAACCCTCCAGCATCAGCTTCCGAAGAAGTCTTATCTGCTGCTGCAAAACCAAAGATGTTCTGAAGAAAACCAGTTACATTGTTCACCATATCAACAACTTTGTTCTTGATTGTCTCTAAAACATCCATGGGGAAACTTCCAGAGTCAGCACTTTGGTTTTCAGTGTCACCAAATTGGCTTGAATCAGATGCTGCTTCAAAATTTTTGGGAGATTCCTGATCTTGAAGCATGTCATCTGTAGCAAATTTTGTTAGTTGAGATCCATACCAAGGCCAGCCCAATGAAACAAAATGAATACCCAACAAATATTAACTACTTGCACGAACTGGGGGAAAAATAGGATTCTTACTGGTTTTCTGGGACCGGACGAATTCTACAAGATCCTCATTTTTCAAGACAGCATTCCACACCTCAGGGTCACATGCAATTGAAGCAACAACAGACTGCACACAAAAACCAAAATTTGAAATCGCCAAATCAAATAAATTACCTACATCTTCATTGACATAAGGAAACAAAAACATTTAACAAGGAAAATGCATCTAAAGCCACATTAACAGAAGATTGAAATATGAAATGATGAAAAATAAAAAATGCAAAATTTCAAACGTTAATACACCAATGAGGAGGATGAAGTACTCATATAAACCTACAAAGATGGGGAAACCTACAAAGATGGGGAAAATGATGAACATACATATTTGGAAGAAGTTAGAAGTATATCCTTAGATTTTTGCAACCAGACACATCAATGAGTATCTAATCTGTTAAAAAACTGCGTAAGAGAGGGAGCCAAATCAAATCAAACCTGAGCAGCAGGACTTTCACTGAGCAATTTAAAAGCTTGAATAGCAGGTTTCGGCACAGATGCTGATTTCAGGTCATAGGTAATGCAGCCCTTAGTCTCCGTATGTTCTGAGTTTGCAAGTAATGGCATGCTGGACACCTCACCAACGACGAATGGATCCCCGTGTTCAGATGTGTTGGAGTTTGAAGACGACAGATAAACCCTGAAGAAATAATTTCTAATTAAAACATTGGAAAATAATAATAAGGGAGATTAAAAATACAAGGGTCTGAATTTCCATATTAATTACTAGCACCATTTAGCATTTCTAGCATATGCAATAGCAATTCAGGTGAATTTATAAGTTCTTGTGATAATATTAAAAGCACTTCCAGACAAGCAAAACACTGGGATGTATTTCTCAAAACACTCGGGAGTGCTTTCTTCTTAAAAAATTGGTCGACACTTAACAATACTTTTCAAAAAAGCAGTTTGATTTAGTTTTAGGGGAAGTGCTTCTGTTTAAAAGTACTTATTACAAAAACACTCCGTCGTGATCAAACCGATCGTTATCCAAAAACAAACTGAAAAAATAAAATATATAATCAAATCAAATTCAAACAAGAAGATCACACATTTTAGACGGATTGAAAATTTACACACGCAACAAAAAAGATCAAAATCTTGAGTCACATTACATACTTATCCAACGCATCTTTGAGCTCAGCCGTGGCTTCCTTAGTCTCCTCAAGGCTCGGTGCGCCGCCGAATACAACCCTAGGCATCGGCTCAGCCGGTAAATCATCCACTCCTCCGGCAAATTCCCAGTCATCCACCATCTCCCACGTTGCCTTATGCGCCTCCGTCACGTCGCCACCGGATACTTTCCCGCCGGATATGGAGGCCGCGACGGGACGCTGAACGTTTCTCAGCGACTGCGCGGTCGGCGTTGCCGAAGACAGGCCGCCGCGGAAGCCGCCGTTAAAAACGCCAATCCCCGCGACCTTGCCGGCGGCTCTCATGGCTGCTCCACCACCCATAATTTGTGAAAGAAAATAATTTAAGGGAAAAAAAAATGAAATGTTTCGAGTGACTCGAAACTTTTCTTGGCCGAATCTTAGCAATCAAGATTTGTCACCGCGAGCTGGTTGGTTCCATTTAAGGACACTTTTCCCTTTTTTTTTTAAATTATCGTGCGGATTGATTCTAAATTAATTATTCTGTGGGTTTGATTCTCTACACATACTCATTGTATGGTTTCAACAATAGTCACCAATTACAGGTCGCCACGTCATGAAGGAGAACTGCATCGCTTTTCCACGAATTTCTCTGGATACATGTTTCTGCCAGTGTGATTCAGAGGATCAAGGCACCGTAGGCGTCGCTTTGGAGTGCTGAGTGTGCTTTCGTGACGTTTTGAGATGCTGCCACGTCAAGAAGTTTTGTAGATGTCTGTCACACGAGATTCAAATGTTCTCGGAAGAGATGGGGGGAGAAACTCCCAGATGGGACCCATTTGTGGGACATGATGTGTCGAAGATATTTAATATTTTAGATGTCAAAGGATCATGTGGCTATCGGATGGTTGAAAATTCATGGAGCCATTCTCGAAATTTCCAATGGATATGTAAGTAAGTGGGTTTGATCTAGAGTATTTTCACCGTAACATAGCTAATGTTGATAATTTAATAAATGTTTTCCTTATTAAATGGATCAGATATGATTGAAGATCAATCATAAATTGATTCGATTGGGATGACCGACGCGAGAGTATATATTAAGGAATGGCCAATTTAGAAAAGAACACATTATTTACCCTGTCATTTCACTTTTTAATAGTTTTTATCATATTAAAAGTCTTTGTCATCAAAAGTTTTGATATTTTTAAAACCACCCTTTAATATCAACTCGTGATTAAGAAATTCCTTATTTGAGATTTCCTTCCAAGTTCCAACTACGTCTATTTCATTGAGCCCCTCTGTGGAGGATGTCGATGTATTTCGTACCTATTGAAGTTTAGTTGGATTACATGTAATAATTATAGAATTTATCTCAATTAGTTAGTCACAGTACATGTTGATTGTAATTATATTAGTAAAAATTCACTCAAAATCTTTAGATAATTTATACACATTTACTGTGTGTTGATTCTTATATTACAACTAGAAAATAGAACCGCGCTTCACGCGGTTTTGAAAAAAGAATTTAGTATTATCATTTTTTCTTACTTTATACTTGATGAAACTGATAAAAAAATATGAATTGATTTTTTTTAATATGAGGCAGCCTTATAAAAAAAAACTATTAGCTAGCAATACAAATAAAGAAGCAACCCATGATAAAAAATAAAATGAAAAAATATATTATAAAGTGATTTTATTCATTCCAATTGTGTGTGTACAAAACAAAAAGATGAGCTCTCCTTTTATAGTTACATAATCACCCCCATGAAATTAATGAAAAATTATGGATCATAATTCCTTATGAGATAGTGGGAGTTATAGGGAAGCTAAAGGTTGTTAATAGGAGATAGTGGGGAGACTAAGAGATATATGTTATGAACATCTATATTTATTTTAATAAATTCATAACATTCCCCCTTAAATGTTCATTACAAAGAATGTGCCTCATTAAAATCTTTATATAATTGTTATTATGTAATAACAATCAAATTAATTATGAGAAGATGAAAAACTAAATTTAAAAGAAAATTTCCCTATTTATTAGATAATAGAGAATATACAAAGATGAGAAATGGTGATGCCACATCACCTTCTCAAATCTTAACTTTATATAGATATATAGATATATGATTAAAAAGTAAACGCAACTTAAAATAACATTAACATAACATGATTATTGAATTCCTAAGAATGATGGGTCCTTCGAGATGCTTCATTCAAAATCTCTTCCTTTGAAATGCTTGAAACTTAGATACATCGATAACGACTCCTTTATCTTTATAATATATGGAGATGTAGAACCCTTATCATTATTATTAGTATTATAATTATTATTGGTTTCCTTTTTCTTTTTTTTCTAGAATTCGGTCACGAGTCCGATTAGAAATTTTTTTCATTTTTTGTTCCTTATTCCTCTTAGTGCAACTTGTTTCAGTTAAGTTAATAATAAATCAAACTCATCATTCCATGATTTTTTTTTTCAAAAAGATAATAATAAATCAAAGAAGAGCAACAATTAATTCTCAACTAATTTATTGAGTCAAATTTCTAATAAACGAATCGTCCATAAGAAAAAATTTCTACCAATTGATTTGGATGATTCAAGATTACAATTTAGACAACTCAAAAGAAATTATCACTAATTAAAATCATACTTGTTGCATTAAATAAATTACAATTGATTTTTATTGAGGTTTGACAGCTATAATTTTAAAGTTACAATTGTAAAGTGTTTAGTAAATATCAGGTGTTGTAACTTAAAAGATAAGTTGATTTGATTTTACACTTGTACGATAAAAAATCTACTATATTTTTATTAATTTTGTCAAAAATATTACTTAAAAATTATATTTACTACATACTATTAACTTTTATTTTATAGTTAACTGAAGCTTAAAAGCAACTGAAGCTTAAAATATAGTAGATTTTTTTATGAGGCTATTGCTCATGATATTTACAATCATATAATTATTGGGACAAGTTTACATCAAATCTTATATGACACTGTCCAAATTTTAACCCTCTCTAATATTCGATGGGAGCAGACTGCCTTCACTAAAGATTTGATGAAGGAAATTTAAATTAAACCCCCACAATGCATCTATGGGGATTCGAATCACTTCCCCTCACACTTGTGAGGGAGTGGCTCTTGGTCGAGTGATTAAAAGTAATAATAACTAAATATCAAATAGGACCTTAATTTCATGCATTTTATATGTTATTGAAACTTGGAATGTAACATTTGTGTAAATGATTTCTCATTAGTTTAACGCTTGTTTCTCTTTATTACAAGGTAGAGATGGTAGAAATCCCCACAGGGACAGGGACTCTTAGGGATTTCCCCCATTCAGAGAGGATATGAAAATGATTTAATACCCAATCTTTTATTCGAGGAAGAGATAGAGATGGGGTGGAATCCCCTCCCTCCCACCCCCCCATTTCCCCATTTTATTTTTAAAAATTATTAATGAATAAATAATACAACTTAAATTGTAAAATATTAAATATTTGTATAAATAACAAATATCAAAATATTTATATTATTAAACTTTTAGACCTAATTAACTAGTTATAGTATTAAATTTTTATTTAAGACATTAGAAAGGTCGGACAAAATCCCATTGGCCCAAAAGTTTTGTTTTAGTTATAATATTCATTAAATATTTATTAAAAAATTTAAGTATCTATATCCATTTCATTATTTCATTATTGATATAGAAGTAATTTATTTTTCTTTTTATTGTAGGCTTATGAAGATTGACGAAAGATAATTATTCTGATAATTTATATTTTGTAGTGTGATTTTTGTAATATATTAATGTTAACATAAGATTTATTGTCAAATTCTACTTTATTTATAAATTTTTTATTCTAATATAATTACAAAAAAATTAAAAATTAAAAATTTATCAATTATTCAACGATCAAGGATTCTCAGAGATCCCTTATTATTATACAGGACGGGATGAGAATTCCTCAAATAATTTTAATGGAGTCAGGGAGAGGATGATGATACATGTAAAATATTGTGAATGAATACGTAGATGCCGGTCCCCTCCCAGTTGTCATTCTTATATTACAAGGATTTAGCTACTTTACCCCGGAATAAGAAACCATATTTTGTCACGACTTGAAAGCACCATTAGATAAACAGTAGTATGATCGAACGACTAAAATTAGATTGTAATGTTAGAAGTAGATTTTGGCTACTGGCTCTTCTAGTTTGTTAGCGATTTCAAAAATAAGAGGTGCGATCCAAGGCCGGCTCGGCCATATTTGGGGGTTTTAGATAAATAGTTTTAATTAATTTTTTTTAAAATTTGAGGTAAATTAGTTACATTATAAAATTTATTTATTTAAAATTAATTCTTCCTACGATCTAAGTTGTAAAATTATTAAATAAAATTCTAATCTATTATTGCTAATCCATGAATTTTTAATTCAATCATAACATTTTCACAAACTATTTCTTTACTAAAATTACATCTTTTTTAATACTCTTCTTTTAGATTAAACTATTTTTTCTATCCTTTAAACTAATTTTTCTATTCTTCAGTTTTTTAGAGCTTTTAGTTACAATTTTATTTCAAAATAGATCAAACAAACACAAAATAAAAAATAGATGAACAAAAGAATATATTAAAAAGAAATAATAACAAATAAATAACACAACTAACTAAGAGAATAGTAAAAAGATAAAATCTGAAATTTTAAATAAAATTATAAATTAATTTTGTCTTTAATTATTTGAGCATTTGAGTAATGACTAATAGTTACGACGAATAGAGAAATTTTCCGATCGATGGTCACAGCCCATGAGCAAAAAACCGTTGTTGGCAAATACTTTTTCAATTTTATCTAACTTGCTCTTAACCGTACTCTCTCTATGGATAATTTTTATTACTTTCCACTTTAACCTACTGGCTGGTTGACATTTACAACCACATGTATATTTATTTTATGGCCTTCAAATTACTTCCGCTTAGTATACGATAACTAATTTATATTTGGTCCTATATTAATTTTTATGATAAAGCAATTACCTCATCAATAATTTAAAGCCAATTTTTGAAAAAAAAAACAAAAAAAAAATTACTTATCAAAAGGGCATCTCCATTGACGGAAAAGAAGTACTAATCAACAATCCTTGTCAACCTCTCTTTGACCACGAGGCTCATTCTTTGCTTTATTTACCTTTGCTTGCGGGTCGCGTGCATTGGCAGAGTTTAGAATTCCTTTTTTTATTTTTTACCATTGAAATTTGAAAATAAGATCAATGGAAGAAATCAATTTCCTTTTTAAGTAATTTATCACAGAGCAAATTAAAACATTAAAAATATTATTACTGTAAATTAATTTTTTTCTTTTATTATTAAAAATGAATACACCAATATCAAGAGTCTGGAGCTTATTTGCACCTTAAAAGAAGGTTTTGAACACTGTCTTAGTCTTACTCGAAGCACCCGTTTGTTGAATTTGAAAATTAAATATTTAATCAACACACTCTAAAAATACCAAAATTATCCATAATTTTTTTTTCATTAAAAAAAATTCATACAAATAACTCATTCATATAAATATTAGCAAAACTTGTTTCATATCAATTAGGATTTCTTTTTCATCCTATTTTTTGTGAGAATTGCAGAATATTGGTTCCAAAATCCCTTCCTCTAGTCATAAACTGATAATCTAAGCATGGAAAACATGCATCTAAATGGCCAACACAAAGGAATCCAGTTTCATGTCACCTACTTTTCTAAATCCCCATGACTGTCGTGGAATTGATAATGACTTGAAATGAAATATAATGTGAAATTTGAAGATTTGGTTTGATGAAATTAAACAACTAATTTTTTATTTTAAGGTTTGTGTTTATAATTGTATTTTGAATATGTGTTAAGAATAACAACAAGACTTTATTTAATCAAACAAGATTGGCAATACCAATAAATTTACTTATGGGTATTTAAGTAACAACATTTTTCAAAAAAGTAACGGTGTTTGGAATATTTTTTAGGGTGCAGTAAACACATACCGTCACCCACATTAGGAGTTATGCTATTAAAAGTTAATATTGCACCGTTGGTTCAATCGTTGAATGTAGGGGTGGACACGGGTCATGTTAGGTCGGAATAGTATACAACCCAACTTAACTTGTGTATAGTACGAGTTGAAAAAATTCAACCCAACTTAGGGCCAGTTTAGAATTGTGGAGACTGATAAAATAAGCTACTTGTTCTGTGCAGATGAAATAAGCTACTGATTAAAAAAGTAGTTTGGTATTTGGTAAACTGTGTTGTTGCGCTTGCTGTGAGTTCGAAAAGTATAGTACATGCGCTTGGTAAATCTTATTACAAAAGTGTTGTTGTATTATATAATAACCAAAATATACATACGTTTTAATTACTTTTTATTTTATATTTAATAAATTGTTTAGACATATTTTTTTTTCTTAAATATGTAAAATTACATTAAAAAATAAATTAAGAAAATTCTGAAGAATTTCATAATCTATTACATAAAATATGATAAAAAATTATACTTTTACATAATCTAAATAAAATAAAAAGTAATATATATTACATTCACAATAAATTTTTTGCAATAAAATTCCTCAAATTTTCCATTTCTTGGGATCCAGAGCCATTAATATTGTGATACTCTTCTTGACTGTTATTGTCTCTTTCTATTCCTTCATCAAAGATTGAAGTATGATTATTTTCAATATTGTCAAAATGAAGATCACGTTGCGCATGTCTCCTTATATAATTGTGCAATGTCATGGTAGCAATGACTATTTTCACTTGTTTGGCAAATGGATAGCTGAGCGTATCTCTTAAAATCTTCCATCTTTTCTTCTATACTCCAAATGTGCGTTCAATAACACTTCTAAGCGATGAGTGAGTATGATTAAATAATTCTTGATAACATGTGGGTTTATCACCTTGACGAAACTCTAAAAGATGGTATCTTTCACCTTTATATGGACCTAAAAAACCATTGATTTGGGGGTATCTCGCATCCACTAAATAATATTTTCCTGTTGAACAAAAAATATGTGAATTTGTATCATAATATTTTAAAAGATAATTCGACTTAAATACTTTGTAAAGAAAAACATTAAAGAACGTACTGGTTATGGCGGTAACTAAATTGTGGCGGTAAAATAATATCTAATGATTTATATATTAGGATTTATGAATAAGTAAGATATAATAATCTTTTTTATTAAAATACTAGGGTTATAATAGGCATTTTAAAAAAGCGTAGTAGCTTATTAAATAAAATGCTTATAAAAAGCAACCCTATACCTGCTTTTATAAGCTGCTGACGAAATGGAGAACATTATGAAACAAGATGCTTTTACAAAATTTACCAAACACTATTTTTAATTTTTTATAAGAAATTATGAAATAAACAGCTTGTTAAGTTTCAACCTCAATCCCAAACGGGATCTTAATCTATTATATATCTCAACTCAACCAGTAAAACAATAGGTTTGGTCGGGTTGGGTTAATTGGTTTGAACTCTTAAAAAAGTCCTTTCATAGTAAGCAGGTTTGCGGAAAATATTGCTACAAAATAATGCTCACCTCATGTTTGTCAAAAAACTTTTTCCCAAAGATAATAATAATAATTATTATATGGGAAAAGGACACAGAGACCCCTAATGTTTGAATAAGGGACACAGAGACCCCCAACGTTTGAAAAATGGACACAAAACCCCCTAAAGTTTCAAAAAAGACACTCAGACCCCCATTTGTTAACAGAAATTATAATTTTAAAGTGCAATTACCATTATACCCTTATAGCATATTAAAAAATAATTATTAATTGTCCAATTTATTCCTATATTATTAATCAAATTACAAATATAACTTCATTACCCAATGGATTAACATTTGTTAACAGAAATTATAATTTTAAAGTGCAATTACCATTATACCCTTATAGCATATTAAAAAATAATTGTTCATTGTCCAATTTATTCCTATATTATTAATAAAATTACAAATATAACTTCATTACCCAATGGATTATTAATAATATAGGAATAAATTTAATTTATTTTTATTTTGATATATACGAAAATGGATTAAATTTATTTTTATTATATTAGTAATCAATTTAATTTATTTTTATTCTTGAGCAATGGATTCAATTTATTTAGTTGAAGAGAAAATTTGACAAAAATTAAATGGAAAATTTGGATAATGAAGTTATATTCGTAATTTTATTAATAATATAGGAATAAAATGGACAATGAACAATTATTTTTTAATATGCTATAAGGGTATAATGGTAATTGCACTTTAAAATTATAATTTCTTATAACAAATGGGGGTCTGAGTGTCTTTTTTGAAACCTTAGGGGGTTTTGTGTCCCTTTTTCAAACGTTGGGGGTCTCTGTGTCCCTTATTCAAACATTGGGGGTCTTTGTGTCCTTTTCCCTTATTATATTTATGCGAATCTGATTGAGCTTGTTCTTGACACCTTAACAACAAAAAATTGACCAATTTATTTCATAAAAAAATATTATAGAGGACCTAATAATTTTATCCAAATCAATTCTTAACAATAATGCTGACCAATTTGTTTCAAAACAAAAATCAATTAGTAAATTAGAAGGAAGTAAGAACCTTTGCAGTTGGATTGCAATTCAAAAAGGTTTGCACGTTGTGATGTTTTGATTTGTTCTATGTGTGAGCGACAGTATTTTGAACCAAAAGAATTTGCTTTAGGGTTACTCTGTAATTGACAAAGTTGCGATTGTCGTGAGAGGCTTTCTTATCCTTTTAAATTTATATTTTTTTTTAATTTTTATTTAAAATATCAATTTTTGTGTGTGTGTATATATATGTGTGTATATATATATGTGTGTATATATATATATGTATATATACACACTGATTGGGTTAAAAATTTTCAACCCAATCCAACTTGCATATTTTACCAACCCCAACCAAACTGTAAAAAATGATGCGAGTTGAGTAGGTTTTATGGGTTGGGCAAGTTGATGCCCACCCTAGTTGAATGACATGTCAATTAGGACTTAAGTTAAAATTCAAATTTTGGGATTCTTCGTAATGTTGATATAATTAGTATAGAAGGGTGCAAAATGGATCTTTGTGGTGCTTCTCTAAAAAAAATCAAAATTCATAGTTTCATAACTATGGAGCGAGGAAGTAGCGAAATTGATAGGATATATGACACTAAATATCATTCTAGTACCAAATCAAGCCAATGCGATTAGCTTACTCTTTATTTGAAGAGTAATTAAATCTCATTTTAATCCAAATGATTCAATGAGATTTTTAATAACTCGTTAAGAAAGATTAAATGATGCTCGTTCATGTCAAAAGGAGATCTAATAAAATAAGGAGTTGTGATATTTTACCCCTTCAATTTATCTTATTACACTTTGTTAATTAATATTAGAGAGAGAGAAGGAGGTAGAGAGTGAATAAAATAAAATAAAATTTTTTATTGTTCAATACGGATAATTATGAAAAGTAAAGGCGTGCAAGATAATTTGATGATCAAATATCAGTACACTAAAATAAAATCTTGGGTCGAAATGCATCATTTTTCGTACTTGTAAATCGACATCTACCATTAATTTTAAAACATGAACCATTAAACTTGAAGCCAAAGCAACTTGAAACTTTGGTCAATAGATATGAAATATTGGATTATTAACGTGCAACCCTGATGGTAATGTAAAATATGGACCAATAAATTTGAAACAACTACCATTATTCTTGAAATTAGGATCATTAAATTTGGAACCAAATTAAATTAAAACTTAGGCTAATATACATGAAACATGTGATCATTAACTTGCAACCTCGAGATCTTTTCATGTTGTGGACAACAAATATTAAACACCTACCATTAATTTTGAAATAATGACCATTAAACTTGATTCCAACGCAACTTGAAACTTAGGTTAATAAATATTAAACATTGGATCATTAACTTGCAACCATCAAAATCTTACCACTATTGCACCAAAAAATGTGGAACTGCTACCATTGATTTTGAAATTAACATTATTAAATTTGGAACTCATTTTTTGTTATTATAACTAATTTTTTATTATTATGTGACCTAAAATAATACTAAAATAGTTATTATTTTATTATTATTACATTTGTTTTATTTAAATATAATAATATTTATTATCACATTTGTTTTATTTAAATATAATAATATTTATTATTATTTAATTACGTTAAAGAGCAACTGGTTGCTCCCGGTTAATTTTTTTTTTAATGTTTGTGGCAGGCTAGCAGCTAAACAATTGCTATGTTTTTTTTCTATTTTTTTATTGCTTGCATGTATCACATACATGCATGTATCGTAGCCGTGCCCTTAAATCATTGGATCAAAATCATACCAACAGTCATAATTTGAATAATAAATTAATTTTTTAATAAGGAAAAATAAAGGATGAACTTAAATAATTAATTAATGGTCCGCCTAAGTTATAGCTGATGTAAGTTACAGCTGTCCTGTAAAATTTTATTCAACCCCCTACACTATATGTTATTTAATATTTTTTAATAAGTATTATAGAACGTTCTGTATTATAAAATTTTGTTTAGTTCCTTCCACTTTATTTTATTTCATTGAAACTCTTAAAGTACCAATTCACCTATAATTTTAAATTCCCAAAATACCATCCATTTAATTAAAAAATATAATTATTATTAAATGAATTATAATTGAAATACAAGTGTGCAACCCAAGAGGGGGGGTGAATTGAATTTTTTAAAATTATCCTAACAAATCTACACAACAAGTAATCTAATGACTTAACAATAATTGAAAGCAATAAGTTCAATAATGATACAATAATTAAAGAGTAAAGGAGAAGAGAAACAAACACACGAATTTTTACGTGGTTCGTCAATCCCCGCCTACGTCCACGCCTCCAAGCGACCCAAGCTCGAGAATTTCACTATCCAAGCCTTTCCAAGGCTTCAACGATTACAATTGACTTCGAGGTGTCAATAAACATTTACAACAAAGAGATTATCTCCCAATCTCTTCACTCAAGTGTCTCACACACTCAAACTCTTACAAATGAATTGAAGAAATAAAAGATATAATGAAACTCACTCAATGAGTAGATATTCAAATATGAAGAACAATGAATGATTCAATGTTTTGTGTTTTGCAAGTTGTAAGCTCAAGATATCACGTGTGCTTTTTGTTTTTGCTTGTTGGAGAGCTTCAAAATGAGTTGGATTTGAGTTCTTATAGCTTGAGCTCGAAAACTAGCCGTTACTCACATTCTGGGCTATCCGGTTTGCCGTTTTATGGAATCCGGTAAGCCGGATTTATGTTACCGTTAAGGCAAAATTCAAAATTTTGCCTAACCGGTTTGCCGGATTCAGGAATTCGGTAAGCCGTTTTCGTTCTGGATGCTTACTGCACCGAATCCGGATTTCCGGTTTTCTGAATCCGGTAAGCCGCTTGCTACAGTAACCTGCTACAGTGAAAATTTTTTAATATTTTCAATTTGACCCCAAAACTTTATAAAACTGTAGTATGACCCAAAACGTTATGAAACTTTACAAATAAGTCCAATTTCAGAAATTCTAAATAATTCTTCGTTAACCCCAAACTTTTTGAAATTATGACTTCGCCCAAACTTTGTGAAATTACAGAATGACCTAAAAATATATAAATAGTTTCAAATAGGTCCAAATCCGAAATTTAAAATACTATCAAAGATTTTAAAATTACTTTCATTTTAGTCCAAAATGCTTTATTTCCATAACATCATTTTCTTATTATAAAAGCACAATTCATAAATCTTTACTTAATAAATACATGTGGTTTGTTACCATCAAAATCAATATTTATAGCCATATAGGCTAACAATAATAATAATTATTATTATTGTATTATTATTATTATTAACAAGAATAAAAAGTATAATAATTAATTAATCTATAACAATAATTAATAATATTTTTTTTCGTTAAATTGTTAATAATAATAATTATTAATAATTAATTTTTGAATAATAACAATAATTAAAATACAAAATAATAATTATGATAAAAATTAATTAAAGATTATATAGTAATTTGTTACAATTTAATTCATTCTGATTTTGATTCTAAGACAAAATAAACACATAAATGGTAATATAGCTCATTCTAATTACGATTCATGCAGTTTAAGTAAATAAATTATTCAAATTCTAATTCCTTATTTTGATTATAGCTATTCCGATTCTAACTCATCATGTTTCCAGTTAATTTTGATTCATGTTTAGTGAATGCACTATAAAATTCATAATACTTATAAATAAATTGTAAATAATATAGAGTGGTCTAATTGAATATAGAATGGTTTACAATTTTATAGTGTGTTCACTAAACAGTAATCGAAATTAGCTAGAAACATAATGAGTTAAAATCAGAATAGCTATAATCGGGTTTAGGGTTTTAGGGTTTTAGGGTTTAGGGTTTAGGGTTTAGGGTTTAGGGAAATCGTAGTTAGAATGAGATGTTTTACCATTTATGTGTTTACTTTGTCTTAGAATCAAAATCAAAATGAGTTAAATTGTAACAAATTACTATATAATCTTTAATTAGTTTTTATCATAATTTTTATTCTTGTTAATAATAATAATAACAACAATAATAATCTATTTAAAAATTATAATTATATTTATAGTTATAATAAAATAATTGTTATAATTATAAATCATTTAATAATTATTATATTTTTAATTAAATTGAGGGTATTTTGGGAATTTAAAATTATAGGGGGTGAATTGATACTCTAAAGGTTTTAATGAAATAAAATAGAGTGTAAGGAACTAAATGAAAGTTTACAATGCAAAAAATTTTATAATACTTATAAATAAAGTATAAATAATATAGAGTATAGGGGGCTAAATAAAATTATACAGGACAGCTGTAACTTACGCGAGTTAGCTGCAACTTAGGGGATCCATTAATTAATTGTCAAGTGGGTGATGGCAAGAACGATTATTGGCTAATGAGTTTGGTAGACTCCGTCTGTTGAGGGAGAAACAACGGCGGAAATAACGGAAAAACAAACCCACGCTCATGTAGGAAGCATGGGCGCGTGCTGGCGAAACAATCATGAAAGAGTAATTTATAAATCATGCAATAAGCCACGTATTAACTTTTAATTGAGATTCACAGCCACGGATATGCAGGTAATACGTTAATATAATAATAACAGCTAATATATACATGAAGGAAGTGATAATCTAGTTGCTTCAATTATAAGCAAGAAATGAGAATTTGATTAAAGGTTATTTAAATTATAAATGAGAATTTGATTAAAGGTTATTTAAATTATAAATGAGAATTTGATTAAAGGTTATTTAAATTATAAGCTTATAATTTAGTTGCTTCAATTGAGGAAAACTTGCTGCAAACGTAAGTCCAACTTTCTTCTTTCTCTGCGATGGAATTTATTTTCCCTTTTCAATTTTTTGTTTGTGTTTCCATGCTCTCTAACCATATAAAGTGGTCATGAGGTTTAATTTTTTTTTTTAATCTGCAAATCGATCACTGCATTAATTTAATTAATAAATCCAACTTTAATGTGGAGGGTACATTAAAATAGTTAAGAGCCATCTCGAATAAATATTGAATTTATTGTTTATATATAGAGTAGGAAATACCCTTTATTATTGACACTTTATTGAAAATTATAATAAACTATCAACAAGAATTATCAACCTAGTCGAGAATTTTCAATTTTATATTCTTTTTGTGATTGCAACCTGAATCACTATTTTTATTTATGATTAGTTCAATTACATTACTATAGTGATTCTTATAATATAATAATATTTATTTATGATTAATTCAATTACATTACCATAATTTTCACTTTCATCCAGCTCAAAAACTTAAAATTACACATTGAAAAATTAAAAAAAAATAAAATTTTCAGAGATTTTCTTTTCAGAATAACTTATTTAATATTTTTTAAATCGTTAAAAATAATCCACAAATATACAAATAGAAAATTAGAATGATGAGCGAGCGTGTGAGGTGTGGCACACTCGTACGCGCCAATATCCTAAAATTTCAAAGATGTCCGCCTCTTCCGATTCGTCAATGGTTTTGCCAAACTAATGTCGGCGTGTGGGTCAGGAAGGGGACACCTAATATTAAAGACGCGGCATCATTGTACTGGATGGAATTTGGGCAATCTCGTCATTTTAATGGTCAATCTCGTCTTTTCAAAAAAATAAAAATAAAAATTTGTCAATCCCGGCTACAAAAGGAGGACGTCGGGCTTCAATCCCACCACATTTCTCGCTCAGATGATCTTCATCTTCTCTTCAAAAAAGAAAAAAAGAAAAAAAGAGAGAAGATAATCTTCATCTTCAAGTCCTTGTAGGGCTTGCCGCAGTTAAAAGATGAGAGAAAGACGAGAGGAATTTCCTCTCCCTTTCTCTCTACCCACCGACTCTCTCGTCGGTTCGCCTTTCTTTTTTTTTTCTCTCTCTTTATCTGTGGGTGGGATTTTTCTTCCATGAAAGGCCTCCTAATCTCTCTGCCGAGGTAATAATGATTATAATTACTTTTTTTTTTCTATTTTTTGATCTGTCTAGAGATGTTGGTTATGTTAATATTGTTTGTTTGTTTGGTTTTATTGCTTGTATGGATCTATTCTGATATGGTGTTTCTTTGGTCCAACAGATCGAGGACAAGGAAGGGATCCCACGAGGCCAGCAGAGGTTCATCTTTGCTGGCAAACGACTCGAGGATGGTCGCACACTTGCAGACTACAACATCCACCGGTCAACCCTTCATTTGGTCCGCCGTCTCAGGGGTGGCATGCAGATATTTGTAAAAACCCTGACCGGCAAAACATAAATTTGAAGGTCGAAAGCTCTGACACAATCGACAATGTCAAGGCCAAGATCCAGGACAAGGAGGGGATTCCACCGGAACAGCAGAGGCAGATCTTTTGAAGTTTCTTTTGGTTTTGTGGTGGTTGGGGTAGTTTTTGGAAGGCCTTTCCTGAGTTTTGACCTTTGAGAATGTATCTGGACGTGTATAAGCGTTGAAAATGTATCCGTGTTGGTTTGTCAGTGAAATTACAATAATATGCCCTTCAATTGAGACCCTTTTTCTTCGAGTATATCCCGAATAAGCGATCCTTTAGCTAAACCCTCAAGTCGATTTCTATGAAAAGACTATTGTACCCTTGTGGTAGTTTTGATTTTACGTTAGACAATCAGCTGGTGCGATAAAATCCGATTGGTGAAAGTAAATGTACCCCAATAGTCTTAATGGAATATGCCCCAAACTAGAGATGGCAAAATTCTAGAATGGGCACCATTTATGGGCTTGTTTCCGAGTAGAAAACCGAAGGTGGGGCATTGATGTTCAATTTTACAAAAAAAATTTCCATCACCGATTTGCTTCAATATAAAAATACGAATAATATTCAAATCAAAGGGAAAAAAATTGATTGATTAAAGAATATAACAAAACAGTGTAGCAAAAGTGCAAAACAAAACCTAAATTTTGTGATTTGTCAGCTTGTCATCATCAAACAACAGCTAAAATGATAGCAAACTAAAACATAAATGCGTGATTGTCTGCCGCCAGCTGTGACTGTGAATGGGTTTAGGAGTTACTGAGAGATTCAAGCTTTTGATGATTATTGATGACGATTTGATGTTGATAATGAATTTAAATTGATGAATTTGGGAGATGAAAAGGAAAGGAAATGGTGGCGGCCATAAGCTAAAAGCCTAAAATATGTAAACTAGGGTTTGGGTGTTCTTTTTCCATTGATTTTTTATTTATTTATTTTTATTTATATTAAAAATAAATGTATCTAGAGTTCTGGAAACACAAGTTCAGCTAAACTCAGACCCGTACCCGAATACGTCCGGATTCAAAAAAATCAATCCTAGATCTACATATTATTTAAATGTGATACAAATTAAACTCAACCTAGATCATCCGAGTTATTTTGTCATCCTAAGGGCGAGTGATGAACACCATTTTACTTGAAACCCTCGTTTGTTTAATTTAAAAATTAGATATTTACTCAACACACTCTAAAAAATTCCAAAATTATCCACAGTTTTTTTCATTAAAAAAAATTCACATAAAAATTAGCAAAACTTGTTTCAATAGGATGAAAAAGAAATATCAACTAGCAAAACCTTGGGCAAACTCAGTTGTCGTTAAAACTCTTGGACGAAACTTGGGATATAGAGTTATCAGCAAGCGTTTGAAGAGACTCTGGAGTTCTACAATGGGTTTCTCCATCATTGACTTGGCTAATGACTACTACCTGGTCCGTTTTCAGAACGAGGGAGATGTGGAATATGCTCTTACTGAGGGGCCTTGGACTATCATGGGGCATTATCTTTTTGTTCAGCAATGGACGCCTCAGTTTGATGCTATCACGAATAAAGTTGATCGTATTGTGGCTTGGATTCGTTTGTCTGGCATGAATATTCACTTTTATCATAAAACTATTATACGGCGGTTAGGGCAATTTGTTGTCCCGGTCATTAAGATAGACTATCTCACTGCCGCAGCCCAAATGAGGAAATTTGCTCGCATTGCGGTTCAACTAGACCTTGACAAGCCGCTGGTTTCTCAATTTAAGTTTGAGGGAAGAATCCAAAAGGTGGAGTATGAAAATCTGCCCTTGATTTGTTTTTGTTGTGGCAAATTTGGCCATTATCAAGATGCTTGCCCTGATGGTGGTACCGCGCATGTGGAAGTTGGACTGCCAACTTCTTGTCCTGTTACTGCAAACCGGGATATTGTGGTGGAGGAGGGTTCTAACCGAAATAAGTCTAAGTTTGGTTCGTGGATGGTGGTAACCCGTAAACCTCGCCCTCGTAGATTTTCAGAGAAGGTTTCTCCTAAGGTCCCGGTTCAGGATCAACAGAGGCTGAATGTTCATGAGTTGCGGTTTGATGTTTTAGGCAAAGTGCTGGAAGAGGAAATTGCACCACAAAATCAGGACAACACTTCGGTAATCCATCAGGAAATTCTGGAGCCAACAGTAGAAAACCCCAACACTTTAGCCCTGAAATCCAGGAGCATGAAAAAGAAACAAGTGAGTCACTTTATGCAAAAATATCCAACCAAAAAAATTTCAGTCCCGACAAACAACTCCATAGCTGAAAACATCAACCCAACTAATCATAGCCGTGGCCAGACCTTCCAACCACATAATCCTATCCTAGCCATACAAGGCATGCACGCACATCTCAAGGTTCTTACTGTTGTGTAAATTTTATTGAACTCACAAGCGCACGAATCTATCGTAGTATAGATCAATGGTGACGAGTGTCGATCCCACGAGGAGGTGGATTTTAATTGTGTGTAGAATTAATTTTGTAAATGGGTGATTGGATTTGTGGTGGAAATGATTTGGACTATCCTAAAATTGGAATTGAAATGACGAGAATAAATTGAAGATAAATATATTGAAATGACGTACTTGGGTATCTGGATCCGTATCAACATGCATCATGGGCTAAATATTCCTTATTAATA
>MKYO02030278.1:0-112162 GCA_002013955.2 Citrus medica | reverse complement strand
AAAATTACAAAGAAGAGAAAAAAAATAACTTAAAAATTAAATTACAGAATTATAAAGAAGAGAAAAAGAAAAGAAATACTAACCTCTAAATGCAGATTCACTTTTTTGTTCTTTTTTTAATAAATAAAAAAATAATAAAATAATTTAAAAGAAATTATTCACAAAAATTAATTCTATGAATTAAAATTACTTACCTCCCCGGCAATTGCGCCAAAAACTTGTTGTGCAAATTTTATTGAACTCGCAAGCGTACGAATCTATTGTAGTATAGATCAATGGTGACGAGTGTTGATCCTACGAGGAGATGGATTTTAATTGTGTGTAGAATTAATTTTGTAAATGGGTGATTGGATTTGTGGTGGAAATGATTTGAAATATGCTAAAGTTTAAATTAAAATGGCGAGAATAAATTCTAAAATTGGAATTGAAATGACGAGAATAAATTGAAGAGAATTATATTGAAATGACGTACTAGACAAGATTAGTATTATTTGTCGACGAAAAGTCAAAACATCCACAAAACCTAGAGGGGAAGAGAAAATAAATTTACCAAATAAAGCCCATGACACATGTTGAGACTTCACCTTCTACCCAAGCTTGGATGGAAATTAGCCACTCATAATTGAACTAGGGGTAAAATGGAAATTTATTAAAATACGTAGAAAATACAAGATGGAGAAGAAATTACAAAAAATGGATCCCAAAAATAGATTCAGAGATATCAAATTAGGGGGGGAGGCCCCCTTTTTATAGATACATCGAGTAAATCATGGCCATCGGATTAAAAACAGTTTGGACGCTCAGGATTGCGCCACGTCATCAGTCAACAGTCCTCTTGAACTGTACACGGTTTGACCACGTGGATGAACAGTAACATGGTTTGACCCGGGTTGAACAGTAATGTGGTTTGGTTGAAAATAATCTTGTGTAATGCATGTACCGTACATGAGATTTTTGGTCCACTGATATGCTGCCACGTCACCATCAACAGTACACAAGAATTTTAGTCCAATAGGATCGTGACACCTCATCAGCCAATGCCACATCATCGGTCAATGCCACATCATCGATCCGTCTATATGAATAGTGTCGTGAACAGTAACGTAGACAGTGTCGTACATGTAAACAGTGTCATTTTTCCTTTTATACTCCTCCTAAGGTTTTCAACCGTCCTGAGTTCAAAAGTGATGTCCGTTTTACCGTCTGATCTCTCATTTATTGTGAAATGACTTTGATGCCCCTAAAACACAAAATACTTAATTAAAATAAAACACACATAATTAAATTACAAAAAGCTTAAACACATAAAAGTAAAGGTTGTTAGTAAGACTTAAAATGTAAAATGACGGTTTTCTCCTTTATAAATATGCATTTTCTAACACTCAACAGACCACGAGTGAAGAAGCAGCACCTTTGAAGGATGATTTTCCAGATGAGCATCTATTTATGACTCAAGGTATGGTTCCTTCGTACGCTGACATTGTCAATTACTTAGTTACAAGAACACTACCTAGTGATCTGACGAGGGCTCAAAAAGATAAGATTAGGAGCGATACTAAGTACTATGTTTGGGATGACCCTTGCTTGTGGAAACATTGCTCTGACCAAGTCATCAGAATGTGCGTATCTGAGTTTGAAATTCCTTCTATTCTTCAGTTTTGTCACTTATATGCATGTGGTGGTCATTTTGGTCCCAAAAGGACAACATCTAAGGTGTTAGAATGTGGTCTATTTTGGCCGACTTTATTTCGTGATTTATACATGTTTTGTAAGTCGTGTGAGAATTGTCAAAAGACTGCAATTTAAGTTATAAAAATCAAATGCCACTTACCCATATTCTTGTGTGTGAGATATTTGATGTGTGGGGCATTGATTTTATGGGACCTTTTCCCTCATCTTTTGGCAATGCTTACATTCTTTAAGTAGTGGATTACGTTTCTAAGTGGGTAGAGGCTAAGGCCACCCGGACTGACAATACTAAAGTTGTTGTAGATTTTGTCAAGTCTGAGATTTTTGCCAAGTTTGGTGTACCGAGAGCGGTGATAAGTGATAGAGGCACTCATTTCTGTAATCGGGTAGTGGAGGCTTTGTTCAAGAGAGATCATGTTACCCACCGAGTATCTACCGCCTATCATCCACAGACAAGTGGACAAGCTGAGATATTAAACAGAGAAATCAAGTCTATTATTGAAAAGATGGTTAGTCCAAATCGAAAGGATTGGATCTTACGATTAGATGATGCATTGTGGGCGTATCGCATCGCGTACAAAACTTTCATAGGTATGTCTCCTTATTGTTTAGTATTTGGTAAGTCTTGTCATTTACCTGTAGAGCTTGAGCACAGAGCATACTGGGCGGTTAAGTGATGCAATATGAGGATGGATGAAGCAGGAAAGTAGAGGAAGTTGCTGCTACAAGAGTTGGAGGAGATTAGAAACGAATCCTATGAGAGTTCGCGATTTTACAAGGAAAAGACAAAGACACTTCATGACAGAATGATTTTGAGAAAAGAGTTCTCTGTTGGTCAAAAAGTTCTTCTTTTTCATTCTAAACTTAAATTTTTTCCTGATAAATTACATTCTCGTTGGGTTGGACCTTTTATTGTTACTAATGTTTTTCCTTATAGTGCAGTTGAGATTCGGAGTCGGACCTCTGAAAAAGTTTTTAAGGTTAATTGTCATCGCTTAAAATATTTTTATGAAGGTTTTTCGGTGAATATTGTGGAGGAAGTGGCTCTCGAGAGTCTCATTTATGGAGATTGATGCATGAATGTGTCCAGCTAAAGATATAAGACAAAGGCGCTTTTTGGGAGGCAACCTAAAGGATTTATTTATTTTGATTTTTGTTATATCATTTGTTTTTAAATTTGATTCAGATTGTTTAAATAATATTTTTGCTTATTTTAGCCAGAAGAAAATTTTTGGTTAGGCGTGCCCACGTTTTAACTAATAAGTACTTCTATGATTTTAAAGTAAAATGGTTTTAAAGGCTTGCCTATATGCTTATTAAAAAAGTACTTCTGAAATTTTTAGTGTATCAAGTGTCTCTTTTAGTTTTTTTGTTGATAAAAAAAGGAAAAAAAGGTTTTTTTTTTAATTATTTTATTTATTTATTATTTTTTTAACAAAAATTGAAAAGAAAAGTTTTTTTTTAATTATTTTATTTATTTATTATTTTTTTAACAAAAATTGAAAAGAAAAGGTTTTTTTTATTTGAAAAAAAAACCCTAGCGCATAAGTGTTTTGCCTAACACCAGCCGCATTCGCAAGCACCAACCCAGCAGCCGTGCATCCCGTATCCCAACCACGCATCTGCAAGCACCAGCGCGCTGCACCAACCCAGCAACCAGCAACCCCCACCTGCACCAGCGTCTCCAACGTGCTGCAATCGGTTTCCAGCACATGCTAGCCGCATCCAGCAACCCGTACAACCTCACTCTCCTCCGCACAACCGCCGCTTTTTGCATTCAAACAAAACCCGTGAGTGAAATTATTGTGACAATGCCGAAGAGGAAAGCATCAACTTCCAAGTCATCAATGTCTAAAAAGAAACCTGTCGCAAAGAAATCCAAGATTGCCACTCTACTACAGTCCCATGGAACACAATTTCAGATTCACGCCAAGCCATGAGACAAAAATCGAAACATGAAAAAGGCATGGGTGTTTTGCCGCTTACTGAATCCAATCTCGAAGGTTGCCTCACATTCACGACTCAACAAGAGAAAGAAAGGTACAAAGATATTTCTAAGAGAAAAATGCTTTTAGCTAAGTATATTTATTACCCGACTCTTGAAAAATTGAATGTTAAGAATAATTTTAATTTTTTGATAGATAAGATTGGTTTGCGTAAGTTTGTTGATGTTGATTGTTTAGGTTATGTTGAGTTGATTAGGGAGTTCTATGCTACTTTTCAATTTAATATACTGAATGATTTTACTTTGCATACTCCGAATGTTACAAAGTTGAGGTTAATGGGACGAAATTTTTCACAATCTATCACAGATTTTAACCTAGCTTTACGATTCATTAATGATGATTATTCTTCTAGTGATGCATATTTAGGGACAACTTGTGACTTTGGCGAAAATTTTGAGCCTTATGGTATTTGGCGTAATTTATCTTTTGATCACAATGCCTATGACCCGAGTAAATCAAAGAGTTCTTTCTTATGTGATCCTGTTTTGAAATGTGTGCATCAGTTCTTAGTATATAATTTTTTAGGAAAGAAAAATCACTGGAGAGATTTCTCTAAAACTGAGTGTTATTTTATCTGGTGCATGTTAAATGATGTGAGGCCTAATTTAGGTTTTTGGTTAGCAGATCAATTTCAGAGTGTGCTTAAATGGTATAGGACTTTATTTCTTAGTCCATACATTACTTTGTTAGCTATAAACTTATGTGTTTTTTATCCTGACAATAATGATTTGCATCCTGCTTGCAAAAAGAAATTTTTGGATATGTCTGTGTTTAAAAGAACAGGTGTGGTCGAATTCAAAGAGGGGAGATTTCAGTTTACTGAACTAGAACCCTCTTAACTACCAAATAAGCTTTATGCTAGGAGTGGTGCTACCTCTGATGACAAGTTTGATGACGAAACTGCTGCCCTACCAACTATTCCTTCTACATATGTACCATCTTTGAGCATTCAGTTAGAGAAAATGGAGCACAAGCTGAACAAGATGGAGCAGAATTTGGCCGCATACTTCAAGAGTGTGTGATTTATCCCACCATTTCCGCCAAGCCCATAGTCATTATATGGATCAAAGCTCACAATTTAGGGAAGTTTTACCTTTAATCTTTTATCTTTACGTTTTTTTTTATGTGAGCTTTGATTATCTTAGATTGGGGACAATGTAAGTTCTTGGTGTGGGGGGGGGGGATTTTTGCAATATTGATGTCTGGAAGTATTATTTTCACTCTGCTCATCCTTAAATGATTTTGGAGTTAGTATGCTTCATATTTTATTTTTTATTTTTTTATTTTCTTTTCTTTCTCATTACTATTTTCCCATCTATCTCAAATTATTTACATCTATTTTTATTTTATCATACTCTTTCATTTTTTCCACACTCACATTTTATCTTTCACTTTTTATATTACTACATACATCTTTCTCGCTTCTTATCTTTTTTACCTTTTCTTTTATATATCACCCATACCTTCTTCTCATTCTACACCACTATTGCTGGTTGATTCATTTGAAGAGTGTACATGATTTGATGGCAAATTATCAACTTTGTGAGGATTTAAGCCTATGAGCAACCACTTTGCTCTAATTGTTTTTGTTATGTGAATATCAATCTTAGTTTGTTTATTCTAGAACTTGCTTCATTATGCATTTTGAAGCCGCATTACGGGATTTTATGCATTAAAATGATAAGGGCAAACCACTTTCCATTTTTTTATTTTCGTATTTTTCTTCTTTTTCTCCACCCAAAGACCTTTATTTGTTATCTTTGTTTGAGTCTTAACCATTACCCATCTAATTCTCTTCATCTACTTACCCATTTTCCTTCTTTTTTAGCCTCAATTTAAGGAAAATTTTGGATTCATTGTTTGGATATATTTTGTATATATTTTGTTGCTCTTGCTACCTTGAATTAAAGTTTCTCAATTAGATCAACAAGCATTATGCTTGAATTAAATTGTGCAAGGTTCATTTCTTTTGTTTGATTAAAAGAAAAAGAAAAAAAATGTTTACATTCTTGGCAACTTGAGTAGAGATAAGCGTTTTGATATCATAAGGTTCATTCAATAAGTTCATTATTCTCATTTTGATCTCTTTTTCTTTCATCGACCTTTTTTTTTTTCATTTAACGCATTTAACCCCGTTACAACCTTTTTAAGACCCTTAGATTTTTGCATTTAATTCATGTTTTGTGGATTGAGATGTGATATATAAGCAAGCTTATGGTAATAGCATTCTTTGATTTGATTTGAGTGCATAAATGATACCCTAAACACTTTGAGTGCATGGAGTGAAGTCAATGAGAGGGATATTAAATTTTGTTGCACTTGAATTTTGAATGGATCTTCTTGGTAGTTGAATTTTTTATTCTAGCTTATGAGACCCTATGCTTTAAAATCCTTGTCTCTCGAATGTTAATTGACTTAAATTCTTGAGGTATGCTTGCTTAAAATTGTTTTTGGATGAGTTGAGATGAGAATTGAGTGGAGATTTGGGATTAGTCTTGAGTTATGTACTTGAGGACAAACATTATCTTGGTGTGGGGGAATTTGTTAGAGTGCAATTTATGCACTAGTTTTGCATTATTTACTTCCTTTAATATCGATGTTTTGTACTTAATAATAGTAATTTACTTGTGTTTTATTTTTGTAGGCGCAATTCTATTTATTGGTGCTAAAATTGAGCTACAAGATGATGTTTGAGGATGATTGTTTTCCTGGAGAAATTATGAGCTTAAGAAGAACTTTGTTGATAAGGCGTGGGCGCATGCTGTCAACTACGAACCTGCAGTTTTTAGTTTAACGTGTTTTGTCTTTTTGGTTATTTTTGTAATTTTGAATTTAATATTTAGATAATATTTTAGATGTTAGTATTTTATTTTGAGAAGAACTCTATAAGAGAGAGGAGACGTGAAAAACAAGGGGGAGGAGATCTTTGAAGAGGAAAAAAAAATCCTAGATCTAAATTTTTCTCTTCTCTCTATAAAGAACTAAACCTATTATTTTGGTTGAAAGTTAATAAAGCTTTGATTCATCATTACTGTGAGATCTTTCTTATGCTTTAATTGTTTTATTGCTTTTTGGTTATTTGCTTATTCTCTAATTATTTTCATGATTATGTTTGTTAATTAGATAATTGGCCACTATTTAATTATCAACTTAATCTATTGTCAATTACAAAATTCATTGTATGAAGATTTTAATGTTTGTGACAAATAACATAGCAGTGCGTTGTGTTATGAGAATAAACAATCTAATTTAAATGAACCATCGTATGCATTTGTTGATTAGGATTTGGGTCTCTCTGATTTTTCAGGCTGTCAATTGATTAAATTCTATGATCGTATCTAGGGCTGTCTATTGATTAGGAAAATAACCAATGGTCGTACCTTGGTTATCGACTAGTTAAGAAGAGATTGGCTATTAGAGGGTCTCAGTAACTATAATCGGTCTATTCATAAGTAGTATTGATTTATATTTGAATTAATGATCAGTAGTCGAATCAAGCTGAGTTAATTCCTTCAACCAGAGCTTTTCCCAATTTGAATTTGCATTCTTGTTATTTTAGTTTGATTTTTATTATTGTCAACAATCCCCCCATTTTGCATTTTACATTTTAAAATGATTTAAATAATTACCGATCTCTGTGGATACGACCCTGCTCAATCACTATACACAATTTATTTAGAGTACGTATTTATTTTTGCTAGGTTCGACAACCATCAATATACAAGTATTGAAATATTATGTCTTACATGCTAACAAGACTTAAAATTGTTTAATTTACTCCCAAGTGTAAAAGTGTCGAGTTATAATATAACTCGATGAGTTCGAGGCCGATCCATAGAGAGATTTAATTTTTTTTATTTTAATTTATCTAAGAAATGAAAATAGAATTTAAATATATGCAACTTAATTTAAGCGAAACTATGAAAGTAAATTAGTTAGGGTTATGGATCCACTCTTAGTAGTAAATATAATTTAATAAATTTTTTATTTTATTTCCCAAAAGATTAATTGTTTAAATTACAACTATTTTTCCATTAATTTTATTATACATTAGGTACTTAGTGTGCTAAAATTTAATGTGTCTACAATAAGTCAAAATACCATTTTACCATATTTTACACTAAGATATTAAGAATTTATTATGCCAAACTCTCATGTTTGTCGACAATAAATTAAAATTTTAAAATAAAAAATATGTATAAAATTAGATAGAAAATAATTTTATATAAAATTAGATAGAAAATAATTTTATGTATATAATTAAAATTGATTTAATCATATTCTTTTTACTAAGAGTTTCACCTTACCATAAATATTAGTATTTATCTAAGCATAATTGAAATAAAAGTAACTACTAAAATTAAATTAGATATAATTAAAAATAGTATTTGAAAATTGGAAATAAAACTAATTTTATTTATTTAAAATATATTACAAAATATTAAAACATAATTAAGATGGAGAGAAGAGGAGAAGAATTTGGAGAGAAAAAAGTGAAGCAAGGGGTGTAGGGAGGTTTATTCCCCCCACTCTATTTATATTAATTTATAATCAATCCACACCACATACATAAATAAAACCAATTACATCATAGCTATACATTTGTTCCACTAACAAAAAATAAACATAACTCAATCCGCTCAAGCACATCCAACTCATTCCACTAAAAATTACTATACCTAACATAATAAAAACTTATAATTTCACAATTACCACACTTAATGTAGTAAAAACTTATAATTTCACAACAAAGTAGCGGATCCTTCTTGATAATGACCTAACTTCTCAGACTTCAAAATCCAAATTTGATATCCGTATATTTGTTTGGAGCCTCAAATTGCGTGAAATTATTTTTTTTACCTAATAAACACATAAAGTAGCGGATCCTTCTTGATAATGACCTAACTTCTCAGACTTCAAAATTCAAATTTGATATCCGTATATTTGTTTGGAGCCTCAAATTGCGTGAAATTATTATTTTTACCTAATAAACACAAAAAAAAATATAAGATCAAATGTTTAGAAAAATAATTAGAAATTCACAATATATTACATAAATACAAATGTAAATTATAATATAAGCTCAAAATAATATTTTTATCCCTTAACGAACATATAATTTTTAACACTAATCACAAGCCAAGACTCCAATACACCCAATACTCTTATTTATTAGACTCTCAAAAGCTTTATTATTTTAAGCTCTTGAATCTCTATCACAACTCTCGGCTCGCTTTTCACAAAGAAAAGGGATTAATGCTCTCAATTTGAGATGCTAATGCTATGCTCTCAAACGAGAGCTTCCTTTTTTAGGCAAAATTTGCCTAAAAATTCCACAATTGTGGGCTTTATAAAATTAAATAATGCGGCACTTAATTCCATGCCGGTTTTGTTAACCAAAGGGCCACCGACTTTGATACCTTAAGTAAGAGATTTACAAATCGGTTCTCCTATATCAACCTTGGAAGAGAAATTAAAGCAAGAGGGTCACAAATTGATTCTCCTACATTAATCTTGTAAGAGAAATTATTTAAATTATGCTTATATGGTGGCGGGGCGTGTATGTGGTAAAAGGAATTAAAAAAATAAAAAAGTCATTTTGATTATGTACATAAGATCTTTCATATTTTATTAGGATCACCAGATCAGAGATATATTTGTAAAAATTAAACAAATTTTATTCTTAGTAGAAATTTTATTAAAAATTATGGATTTTATCTATATTTTCATTTCAAAGCTTATAAGAATTTTAGTGGTGTTAAACTGGCCTTGAAAAAAAAAATTATTTTCAAACCTAGACAAAAATAGTATAGCGCCGTTGTATTGGACAACAAAGTAAATGCATGGCTGCCACTTGTCAGGTATGATTATAGATCAGTTTGATGGAGATTGTTAAGTTACATAATCAAGTATGTTACATGATTTTGTAGTAGTTGTTGGGTGAAAATCTAACGATTGTGGAAATAATATAATTTTATTAACTTATATTTTCACAACCGTTGGATGAAATCCAACGATTGCTACATAATTATGTAGCTTACATAATTATGTAGCTTACATAATTATGTAACATAACAAAAACCCAGTTTGATATCAAGATGCTACATGGAATGTTCAGTAAATCATTGTTATATCCTAAAAATTGATAATATTTGTATGCATAATTATAAATGAGTGATACATTTGCCATCCCTTAATAGTTCTTATAAAACTATGGTAATAAGTATTTACGCATTTAATCTTGATTGAAATTATAAGAACTCTTCACACCTCTATATTTTTAAGAGGAATGAATTATCTAAAAAAGAAAAAGACAAAAAATGAATTTTGAGCCATAAAACAATAAGCCTATGCTTTGGTTAGATCAATTAAAGGGTTGTGGAAAAGCTTTTCGTTTCTTTGAGTAAGAAAGCTTTATCCATGTTTAATAAATGAATGGAAAATAAATAAACAATGAATCGAGAAAGCATGTAGGTTTATTAGTCATTATGGCTTCTGTTCTAAAGTTTATTTATTGCTTATGGAAAATTATGTTTATAGTCTTCTATATATAGTCGACGGTTGTTATTGGTCATTATATATATATATATATTAATTTTTTTAAAGTTTAATGAGAAAAAAGAAGATAGGGTTATTTAATGATTTAAAAAGGAAAATTATCAGCCATATACCCTTAAATGACACCAGTATCAAACGTGCTACAACACTTTTCTAGTGTATCACTCGTATACTCTAAGTTGACAGAACACTTCTGCTGTCCACCAATCCGTTAACTGCCGTTTGCGAGCGCTGACATCATAAGGGTAATCTAGTCTTTTTTTTAAAAAACATGTCATCCCATTTACCTAGTAAAAAACGACATGTCATATGATATATTTTGATAAAAATGACACGTCATCCCATTTATCGGATAATTGTTAATAATTGCTAAAAAAAAGCTACTTTACAACCGAATCTACTCCTCCAAAATTTAACCTAAATTATTGAAGATCTACTCCTCCAAGCTCACACTTGAATTTTTTATGGTATAATATGTATAATTGTAAATAATATGTTGTTAATAATTTTTTATGGTATAAGATGAATATTTTTTATGGATAATTGTTAATAATATGTACTATTAATAATTCATATTTTTTTAATAAAAAATGTATTGTTAATAACAAAATAAAAAAAATTGTGTATTGAAAATTTACATTAATTTTCAAGGTAAATTCATTTTTTTTACCTCATTTTGAGTTTAAAGGGTAAAATAGTCATTTTGCTCAAATTTTTATATATATATATATATATATATATATATATATATATATATATATATATATATATATATATATATATATATATATTAATTTTTTTAAAGTTTAATGAGAAAAAAGAAGATAGGGTTATTTAATGATTTAAAAAGGAAAATTATCAGCCATATACCCTTAAATGACACCAGTATCAAACGTGCTACAACACTTTTCTAGTGTATCACTCGTATACTCTAAGTTGACAGAACACTTCTGCTGTCCACCAATCCGTTAACTGCCGTTTGCGAGCGCTGACATCATAAGGGTAATCTAGTCTTTTTTTTAAAAAACATGTCATCCCATTTACCTAGTAAAAAACGACATGTCATATGATATATTTTGATAAAAATGACACGTCATCCCATTTATCGGATAATTGTTAATAATTGCTAAAAAAAAGCTACTTTACAACCGAATCTACTCCTCCAAAATTTAACCTAAATTATTGAAGATCTACTCCTCCAAGCTCACACTTGAATTTTTTATGGTATAATATGTATAATTGTAAATAATATGTTGTTAATAATTTTTTATGGTATAAGATGAATATTTTTTATGGATAATTGTTAATAATATGTACTATTAATAATTCATATTTTTTTAATAAAAAATGTATTGTTAATAACAAAATAAAAAAAATTGTGTATTGAAAATTTACATTAATTTTCAAGGTAAATTCATTTTTTTTACCTCATTTTGAGTTTAAAGGGTAAAATAGTCATTTTGCTCAAATTCTGTTAAGTTCTTAACGGTAGTAAACAGAAAGGTGGACGCCAAAACTCTTTTGTCAACTTAGGGTATACGAGTGATATAAACAAAAAGTGTTGTAGCACGTTTGATACTGGTGTCATTTAAGAGTATATGACTGATAATTTCCCATTTAAAAATGGGGTTATTAGAAAAAAGAGTAATTTTAGTTCTTTAACTAATGGGAGCATTCAGAATAAAGGTCTTATGAAATTATTAGAGGATGTTAATGGCTCTACTCATTATAAAAGTTTATCAAATAGTTTCATATTTATAGCATTTTAAGTGAAATAAAATTAAATTTATAATTACTTTTTTTTATACAAAATTTAATATAAACTTTAAATATAAAATTTTAAATTTATATTTACTTAAAAACATAGTTGGGGATACCTTTCAAAACCTAGTTGACTTGTTTGGCTTAGCTAACCAAGCAGCTAGGTTTTTGGCAGCCAAGTTGCTTAGTCGTACAGATGGCAAAAACTCGGGCTGGTCCAACGTACAGCAATGCCTGGATCCAGCCCAGACATATTTTTTCGACATCTTTGTCAGTTTTTATTGGGACTATATTTTATTTATATATATATATATATATATATATTAATTTATTTTATAATTTTATGTTTTTAAATTTTATTTTAATGAAATTAGGTTGAAAATATAAACTTTAAATATATAAAATTTTAAATTTATGTAATTGGTGGCTCAAATAAATATAATTATTTAGAATAATATATATTCTATAATTTTTTTAATAAAATTTGTGTCCAGGGCCGAACCCCGGGCTTATCAAGTGAATTCCAGTTCCATCCAGTATCGCCAGTTTATTTTTGACATTCCTACTTGGTAGCTAAGTCAAAGAGGGCTTAAATTTAGGGTAAATGTTTGTTTTGGTCCTTATGTTTTAACAAAGTACTCGTGTAGTACTTATACTTTAAAAAATGGCACAAGACAGCCATGTTATTAAATAAATTACATTATTGCTCTTGCTTTTCTTTGCTTTTATAATAATATTCTTATACCAATGCTCTTAAAATTGATTAATTTATCTATAAAAAAATTAATTACCAAATTAATCCTAAAAGTAATTAAAATAATAACATAAAATTTTAACTTTTTTTCTTTTTAACTTTGAAGGCCAATTTGATAAAAACTAATTTTTTTCTACTTTTCATTAATATCCACAAGAAATATTGTTGCAAGTGTATTGTTGTAAAATGTGAGAAAAAGTAACATATTTAACAGTAAGAGCGTCTTGAAGTAATTTTTTTATAAATATAAGGATTAAATGAACTCTTATGGTAAAGTATAGAGACTTAACAAGTATTTATCCCTTAAAATTACATATTAACTATAATTACATTAATATTAAAGATAAGTCTGCTAAGGAAATAGTCTCTGGTAGTATAATTTTGGCCAAGATATATTTTGTATCTTAAGTATTAATGGCAAAAATTACTAAAAATCTTAATAAAATTATAGATAAAATTAAAATTTTGTATGAAGTATACGAAGTTGAATAGACAAATATGATAATATTAAATACAAAATTAGAGTGATAATGTTATATTTGAAAACATATTTATTCTGATTTAGAGGGAGAAATGCACTGGAGTACTGATGTGTACAATGCACCTGAATTTACATATAGTAATGTCCACTTCAATATACCAAATACTGCAATTGCTTTTGATTCTCGTCTAAATTTATCACATGAAAAAGAAATAAGATAGAATTGGAATTCTTATTTGATAGAGTTTACAATCGAGAACTAATGTAAAAGTATGAAGAGGAACATGAAAACTCTAAATTTAAAGGGTTAAAATGCATGTGACGCTTAATATAAATTTGGTAAAATCTTATACTATATCCTCTATGACTTTATCTTAAAAAATGAGAACAACCTACATAAACTAGTAGGGTCACTCTGTGGTGCTGTTATAAAAATTACAACATAAGTATAAATATGCATTGTTAAATTTAATCAATAGTCCATAAAATTAAAAATTAGTTAGGATAATATTTTAATTTTAATTTGTTAAAATTTAAACTTACTAATTATCAAATATATTAAACATGCATTTTAAAGATTTAATAATAAAAAAGAAACAAGCATAGTATATTGAAACTTCTATATATTTCCTTTTAAAATATATGAATTTTAATATTAGCACAACTCAATCTCAGTTTATCCTCTTATTATTATCTCTTCTTCAACCAAAAAAGAAATGCTAGATTAATAAATATTGCAACAATTAATTCAACTCAAACTTAGCCAATGAGTGATTTCAAAATAAAAAAAAAAGACCATGAACAAAAATAATTTATTTACACATAAATTAATTTGTATATTTGCATGTTCAATTTTCAATTTGGTTAGCAATTTAGAAAATATCTATCAAATTATAAAAAATTAAAGTATATCAATAAACTTGAATATTATCTTAATTATTATGGAACTAGTTATTTAGCAACTAAATTAAATCAAGGATGAAGATTAAAATATTTAAATTCAAGGGCCCATAATGACCCATTATCAATACTCGTACCGCATGCTAAAAAATCCAATTAATCTATAGTAACATATTAAATAGATTTGGACTGTAGTCCGGTGAGATAAGCGTAACCGTTGTTTTTAGCAAATTTACTTGCCTGATTATCCGCCAACTTTACTTAACAAATGTGCAAATGGTGCCATGTTTTGAGCTTAATAAAACGACACTAATCACTAGCATTTCCTCTCTCATTCTTTCAGTCTCTCTTTTAACCCTCTCCTGCTTTTTCTTATTTCTAGGGTTAGCATAGTAATGCTAGACAATTCAGATAGGCCGATGTTGACTCTCAACAGATGGATGAGGTAATTTAGCTTGTGTCCTTTCTATACATTTTCTTTGATCCTCTAAGATCATCAACAAATTTGATGTCTTGATCATGAAGCGTATACCTGATCTTTTTTTTTTCTTTTTTTTTTAAAGAGACTCATTTGTTTTTAGGGATGGCAATGGGGAGGGGAGGGGAGGGGACCAATCTCCCCATACCCTTCCCCGATATTTTACGTATGTCCCCGTCCCCTCCCCGTCCCCGTCAGAATTGCTTGAGAGAATCCTCATCCCCTCCCCGAATAATAACAGGGGATCCCCGAGGGTCCCCGGTCCCCGAATAATTAATAGTCTGATACATTTTTAATTTTAAATTTTAAATTAATCATATTAAAATAAAAAATTCAGATAAAAATAAAGTTCAAAATATATCTTACATTAATATTGATCCATTTCAAAGTCACATTCAAAATATAAATTATTAAAATAATTATATTTGTCAATGACTCAATCTTCATAATCCTACAATAAAAAGAAAAAAAATTATTTTTATGACTGTTGTAAATTATAATTAGGTAACTCTCTGCTGTATCATTGTGGTTTGGATTAAAAATTTAGGACTTTAATTAGTCAATTAACTTTAAAAGTTTAATAATATAAATATTTTGATATTTATTATTTTTAACAATATTTATAATTTTGTTATTTATTTATTAGTAATTTTAAAAATAAAATTAAAAATTAAAATGGGGAAATGGTAGGGGATGGGGATTCCACCTCATCCCCGTCCCCTCCCCGAATAAAAAATTGGGTAAAAAATTTTCCTCGTCCCCTCCCCGAATAAAAAATTGGATATAAAATTATCTCCGTACCCTCCCCGAATGGAGAAAATCTCCGAGGGTACCTGTCCCCGTGGGGATTTTTGCCATCCCTATTTGTTTTCACCTCATTCCTTTTAACGAGGCTCGAATCTAAGACCAAGATTCTAGAAAGGTTGCAGTCTTACCTCTTAAACTAGAACTTCGCCAGATCTAATAAAATTTTGCTTGGCAAATATTTTGTCATTCGTCAATCTTTCTCTTTCACCGTCTCTCTCTTTTTCTTTCATAATTTCTAGGTTAGAATACGGTTCAAATAATCAGTGCCGCCATTGGCTTCTCAACAAATGGATCGGGTAATTTAGCTTATATGCTTGCTATTTTAGTTATCCTCTAAGACCATCAATAAATTTGATTGCTTCAATCACTGATCTGATAATAGTCTTGCTTAATTCAACAACTTTACTACTTAATTGTAAAAGTCTACGAATGAGAACAATTGATGGAGAAAGAGACTTTATATAATATCTCTTGATCCAAATTTCATTCTCGATTCAACTCATCTTCAAGTAATTTAAGTAATCCCTTGATCTATTTGTCTCTACTTCTTTTGCTTTTGAATATTAATTCACTGATAATAGTTCATTGCAGCACTTTAAAGTAGGATCATTTCCTAAACTTTTAAAGATCTTGTGCTTTTTAGTGCTAATATATGACTAAGATTTAACTGTTTTATTTATTAATTTATTAATCACCAATCACATGAAAAAAAATTTTCAGGGGCATGTCAGATCTTAAAACTATCCAGAACAACATATGAATGGAGTGAATGCCCTTGAAGAGGATCTTGTATGTTGTTTCTCTCTCTACAATTATATATAGCTTTTATAGTTTTTTTAAATAGACAATGACTTATATTTTTCGATTTTTTAGGTAAGATATGACAGTTTTTGCTATTTTTTTCACAAATACTTACAGTCTATAATATAAGACATTAAAAAAATAATCACCTTTTATTCTTACATTTTTTTTTTTGGCGGACCTAGGTAGAATGAGGGAAAATGAATTAGATTTCACTGTTTTTCTCAAACATACACAAACCCACCAAATAAATGACGCATTCAATATTTAATAAAATTCCCTTGATACTCAGTTTTCTCGTATTTATGTGTTTTCTTCAAATTTTATAGAAGACAAAAATTGAGAAAGCTAACAAGTCAATCTCCATCTAAAGAGCTTCATATGTCGGGGCACTGTTGAATCGCATCAGCAACTTTCTTAATCTTTGCTATCTGTGCATCACATGATGGTGATGATTTATGCCATATGTGCATGCATAATGGTTTTTGTCACTATTATTTGTGCATCACATAACGGTGTTGATCATTGTCATACGTGATCATATAAGTAATGGTATTGATTCATGCCATCTATACATATCATAGTAGCCTTGGTTAAGAAAAATCTCGTAAGTGATTCTTATCTCATTCATTTGATAGTGGCACCTCTTCCAAATTAAAAGCTAAGAAGTTTAAAGAGGTTAGATATTTATATAATAGATGACACTAAATTTGATTACCAAATGGCTAGATGTATGAGCAAAGAGAAAGAATCAATGTCAACTACTAATATTACACACTCATAGCACAAAATATATAAAAACTACATATAAACAAATATTTTAATTCTGATCAAAATGCTAGTTTTATGAACAACACGAGAGCAGACTTTGTTATGAGAGCAGACCTAATTTTGAAAGCTACAAAAAACAAATAGCAAGAAGAAAAGATATCAGACGTTGAAACAAACTGGTCAATGTTTCTAACTTAGTTGACACTGGTTCTTTCCCTTTGCTCATACATCCAGTCAGCAGGTATCCAATTTCTGTGCCATCTGTGAAAGGAATTCTAGATTTTTCTTCCCTTCTTGGCTTTTGATAATTAGAGGGAGGCACGTATCACTGTTAAGGGCACAGTGTTGATGATCTGAAGCTCATTATATTTAGCAGAATAGTTAGCTTCCTCTATTTTTGTCTTCTGCAAAATACGAGGAAAACACACGAATACATGAAAACTGAGTTATGAAGGTGGCAAATGAAATATTGAAACAATCCCCTGAACTCCAAGCGTCAGTCTATCTAATTTCACATGACATGACTAGATAAAATCATTAATAAGGGTCTTGCATAAATTAGGCAGAGTTTCTCCTATATTATTGACATTTCCAACTTGCAAATTTGTAGAATAAGCACTCTCAAAATAACCCAATATTCAACCAGCTTCATTAATCAACCTCCTCAACCATAATAGTAAAGATTAATATTGAAAGGACAGAAGAGTATATTATTCTTTCTTATATTTTGAATTACAAGAATATGACTCATATGTATACAACTTTGACAAGCCATTACAGAGATAAATTTGTGGCTTATTAAAAGAATGCTTTCCTAATATATATAATAACAGTTGGCTAGAGATATTCTAGCCGTTAGTAAATAATACTCAATTAATCATGATGACTCAATCTTGATAGTGGGATTCCTCTAGTCACGGCTGAGTATATTGCTAAATTTGTTTGAATGGTTTTAATGTTGGATTCTGGTGATTCTTTGTTGGTATGCATGGAGCCCGTAGTTATATTGCTTGCCAACTTTGTCTCATTGTGATGAGTTATCTTATCAACTAGTACACGTTATAAAAGAAATATGGTTCAATCATCTCATCAAATAATCACCCAACATCTCCAATGATTAGTATACTTTATACCCATAATGAAATCTATTCGTAGAAAAAGTGACTCTGCTGGAGCTATTTTTGATGAATCTACGGAAATTTAAAGAAGTATGATGAACTCCTTTATAGTTTCTACGAGATAGCAAATTTGCTAGGTTGCTTTCTGCTTCTATGTTTCTCCTGTTAATCAGCTAATACAATATTTTGTTAATGATAAATCTATTTAGTTATTTTTTTCTTCTCTATTAGATTTATACTTTGCAAGTAAAATGATGGAAACCGAGGAGTTAATGGAAAAAGATAACGAGAAGTGTGTATCGACTCCAAAAGAAGAGATGAAAGAAGCCGTAGCAGCAGCTTCATCACCAAATCATGTTGCTGAATAATAAAACACATCTTGACATAGATTAGAACTTTTAAGACTGTAGAGATTAGATGAGAAAATCCTTTGCACAAAGGGTAGAGGGATTGATAACTCCATTAATTAATTGCATGTATATGTGTCTGTTAGTATCCTTTTTTATTAAAATCCATAGGAATGTAATATTGTGCGTAACTTTATTTGAACCTAAAGAGTGGAGGAGAACTGATGGGTGCAATTGTGTGTTCATATTAGCACTAATACTCTGATCCCTTTAGAATTCCATAGTTAAACATGATATTTTATTTTATCGTATATTGAAGTTTATATTTTTCTTATCTTTTAAGGGATTTCCTACTTTAAAAATGTATGAGATCCCTTGTTAGAATATTATTAATATATTGTACATAGGCATGCAGAGAAGGAGTTGAGTTAACAAAAAGTTGTAACTTTAAAAATTAAAAAAAAGTGTATGTATATATGTATGTTTTTAAAGCTATATGTTTTAAAATGAATTTTGTTACTATAAAATAATATTGTTGGGATTAAGAAAAAATTATAATTTTAGCGAAATTTTTCATGTATCAATAAATGAATAATTTGCTAATTTATTGATAAAAGAATATTTATTAATTTAGAGAGAAATTTTTTTTTGTCTTAAGAGGAGTTTTGTTGATGAATGTCCATACTTATAAAAGAGTAAAATTCATGCTTCCCCAAATCAATCATATGTGCTCCATCGGCTACTATCCATAATAGCATAGCTTAGTTAGGAACCTTGTAATTATATGGTATTTGCTTTGTTTATTCACTTTGTGTAATCAAGTGCACATACATGTTTGTTTATTCACATTGTGTAATCTAGTGCACATACATGTCCTTATCTGGTGAGGCTCCGTACTTTATTAAAGAATTTCTAGTACATATATATCACTACTGAGTAAGCCTTTGATATTAAAAAATACAAACACACAAATATTCTCAATTTTCATTCAACTATATTTTAATTTTCAGTCTCAAATCATTAGAGTTTTCATATCTTTCTCATTCACGGCTTCTCACTTAAAAGGACTAAAAGGATCCATATTGACTGATGAGATAAGGAGAGCATTTTGTGGGATAAAGATGAGTAAAGAAAAAACAACTTTAAATGTATATTTTGTAAAGAGCTAAATTCATATAATCGAAGTTGTAAGAAGAAAAAACTCCCTAATTTTTTGAATTTTATATTTCATTTATTATTAATTTTTACATTTATTTATTAACGTTTTACAGTATTAGAAATCTTAAAGAAACAAAGGAATAATTGTTTTTGCCTAAATATCCTTATACATATATGTATATATATGTATACACGCACACATAATTATTTTGCTATAGAAGGGAAGGACCGCACAACAAATTAAGGAAGGTCTAATATGGTATAAAAGCCAAGCAATTTTTATTGTGGATATGGGTGGATAAGATTTGTTAAATTCAATAATAAATTTCAATAACTATTTCTTTAGTCCAAAAAGGAAGAAATTGCAAAAGTCTTTAAAAAAAAAAAAAGCTGCCCCAAATAAGGTTAATACGGTAATGCATGAACGCTAATTATCAAGTGGGACTAAATAATGCGCAAATGGTAAATTATGTCACGGGAAATAGCCTTTAGTGGAATGTAATTTTGGCCAAGATATTTTTGGATGTTTTGTATTTAATATTTAAATCAGGTATATATTTTTAATTAATTATAGTTATAATTTTGATAATATGAATGATATCCGATGTTGAAAAAATATATATTAATCCTTTATGTTTTGTAAATTATACTACAGATGCAAAATATGTGAGAATGAGATTTTACCAGTAGCCTAAATTTAGAGAGAAAAAGTATAAGTTGTAAGAAGAAAAAACTCCCTAATTTTTTGAATTTTATATTTCATTTATTATTAATTTTTACATTTATTTATTAACGTTTTACAGTATTAGAAATCTTAAAGAAACAAAGGAATAATTGTTTTTGCCTAAATATCCTTATACATATATGTATATATATGTATACACGCACACATAATTATTTTGCTATAGAAGGGAAGGACCGCACAACAAATTAAGGAAGGTCTAATATGGTATAAAAGCCAAGCAATTTTTATTGTGGATATGGGTGGATAAGATTTGTTAAATTCAATAATAAATTTCAATAACTATTTCTTTAGTCCAAAAAGGAAGAAATTGCAAAAGTCTTTAAAAAAAAAAAAAGCTGCCCCAAATAAGGTTAATACGGTAATGCATGAACGCTAATTATCAAGTGGGACTAAATAATGCGCAAATGGTAAATTATGTCACGGGAAATAGCCTTTAGTGGAATGTAATTTTGGCCAAGATATTTTTGGATGTTTTGTATTTAATATTTAAATCAGGTATATATTTTTAATTAATTATAGTTATAATTTTGATAATATGAATGATATCCGATGTTGAAAAAATATATATTAATCCTTTATGTTTTGTAAATTATACTACAGATGCAAAATATGTGAGAATGAGATTTTACCAGTAGCCTAAATTTAGAGAGAAAAAGTAAAATAATATAAATTAAAATCTCAATTGAATACTAATATTAATATAAAGATAACACAAAATATTTTAACATTGAGGAGAAAAATCTTAATTAATTCTTTGTCATTATCTATTTACACTGCAAAGAAAAATCTTTGACAATTTATATATTTAAAAATAAATAAAATTACTTACAAGAGGATACTTGGACCAGAGCGGTGAACGCAGCCGTTGTTTTCTCCGCCACCTTTCATTGCCAAATGTGCTTAATGTTGCATGCAGTAAATATATTTATTCTCTCAGCTTTCCGCTCCTTCACTCACTCTCTCTCTCTCTCTCTCTCTCTCTCTCATCTCTTCGTCACTCTCTCCTGTTCTTTCTCAATTTCTAATGCTACCAATAATAGAAAATTTAAAAGACTTCAACATGGCGGCCTCATCGGTGCCGCCAGTGGTTTCTCAACAAAATATGGATACGGTAATTAATTTAGCTTATAATGTCCTTACTGCTGTATTTTGATCCCATAAGATCAACAAAAAATTTGATGGCTTGAGGCACAGATCTGATATTATTTTGCTTAATTAACATTTTATAGTTCAACAAATGTACAGTTTGTAAAAGCTTGAGAACTAACCTAATGAGATCATCATTTAGTGGAGAAAAGATTTAAAATTAGGGTTTATTAAGAAAAAATTCTAAATTTATTACCGTGCAATATTTTGTAAGCCTTATGTGGTTGTTATTCATTAAGTATCTTCATAGTCATAGTGATTTTCTGTTTCTCATTTTCAAATATTTTCTAACTTGAGGCCATGCCTGGTGATGACCCAAAATTGATTATTACTGACTAGGATCCAGCAATGGCAAAAGCTATATCTCTAGCCTTTCCATTCACTTTTAATAGATTTTGCATTTGGCATATATTGAACAAATTTTTGGATTGACTAAGCAAAACTGTCCATACATAAAATTATAGACCTTTTCAAAAATACATTTGGGAATCAAATATTGAAGAAGAGTTTGATGCACTGTGGAAGGATGTTATAGATAAGGCAAAATTAACAGAGAATGAGTGGCTACAAGGGGTGTATGAAATCAGATCAAAATGGGTGCCTGCGTATGTGAACCATGTGTTTTCAGTTGGGATGTCAAGTAGCCAACGAGCTGAAAGTAAACATGCAATCTTTAAGAGGTATGTATAAAAAAAAAATTCGCTTCTTGACTTTGTTTTTTGAGTTAATAGAGCACTTTCACAACAACGCCATGAAGAGTTGATTGCTGATAACAAAGATTTGAATGAAAGACCAATGTTGAGATTACCATTACAAATTGAAAAGTAAATGTCTAAAATTTATACATGTGAGATTTTTTATATGTTTCAAGATGAATTATGGAATAGCATGTTACATGCAATTGAGCTTGTTAGAGAAAATGAAGATTGTTTGGTGTATAATGTTGTGAATCAAGAAAATGGTGTTTCAAAAGTCTTTGAAGTACTTTACGACAAAAAGTTAGATTTTGTTTCATGTATTTGCAAGAAATTTGAAAGTGAAGGTATCCCGTGTACACATATGCTAGCTTTGTTTAAAAAATTACAAATTTCTTTTGTGCCTAATATTTATATTCTAAAAATATGGACTGAAGCTGCCAAACTTGAGAGGGTATGGATGGAGATGGTGTTGAAATAAATGATTGTTCAGACAAATCAATTTTATTAAGAAAGATCAAGTTATTTCAGCTTGCTTCAAATGTGATTGATAAAGCTGTTTTGAGTGAAGCAGCATCAAAAATTGTTATTGAGAACTTAGAAGATGCCCTGGAAAAGGTTAAGTTAGTCATGATAAGTTGCAGAAGTGAGGGAGTATTAGAAAAGAATAGTGGTATGCAACAACCACACGTTAATGAACCACTTCAAGTTAGGGCTAAAGGGTGTGGGAAAAGACTTAAAGGTGGAAAGGAAAAAGCAAAGGAGAAAGCGAAAGGGAAAGATAAAGGAAGACGCTGCAATGGATGTGGTCTAGTTGGCCAGTCATATGATAAAAGAAACTGCCCCTTGCTCATAAAGAGGTAAATGTGTCTTTTCATATTTATTTTGTATTAAGTTTATCACGACTTTCACTTTTTTCAGTTTTTTAATAAGATGTATTATATGATTTATATTAGAGCTGAATACAGAAAGAAACATAAATTCGTCTGATTCAAGTGATGGAAGCTATCATTCCACATGTAATTTGATTTCATTTAAGCGTGCCTTCATTATACAATTTAATTTTTTAATATTAAAAGTAATTGAATAAATCTATCATTAACTCTTTTTTTTTTAATTTATTGTAACAGATTACCCATGACCTTTTTCCGGATAGGAGTTCGTTCCTCTTTTTCCTTATTCATTTTCCTCCAGATCGCTCTCTATAAAGTAAAGAGCCTAGCCAAGATCTCTGCATCTATGTCACTTCTGGAACTATCAAAATAATTGGGGGTCAAAATGAATCAAGAACAGTACTCTCGATTTGTCAAAGAGGAGAATTTCTTCAATTTAACTTTTTGATGATGTAATTTGATGTTAAAGCCTATAATATATGCATGAGAACTCATTGGCTTTACCTTTTGATTTATGAAAATTTTAATGTCAAAGCTTGTGATATGTACTCTAGTTTGATAAGATAGGAACTTCTTGGTAGATGCCACTGCAACAGCATTGGTGCTTTGGCAAAAGTGACCAAACTGCAAACAAATAGCAATCCAAATTGTGTTTTAATTTCCATTACAAGCCTAAAAGACGTGGAACTGTGGAAGCACCTACTGTAAAAGCCATAAAATTATGCACTCATCATAAAAGCCAAATGCACACTGGAAAGTACAATATATGCACCAACAATTCGATTTCCAACCCAGCGTGAAGGAAATCCCATTAAAAAATGCCACACATTTGAACTGATACATCACTACAAGAAAACAGGTAATAAATGACAGATATTTTATGACAGATTATAGGTATATCATCAAATTACAATAGAATTATGATAGAATTTTGAGTCTATCATAGATTTATGATGGGTTTGTGATAGAAATATTTGCCATCAATAAATTATGATGGTTTTATGATAAGATTATTTGTTATCATGAAATTATAATAGAATTGTGATAGAAATTTATTCTATCAAAACAGTATGATAGAAAAATAATTTTGACCACATTTGACCCAAATTTAATGTATTATTTTATTTAAAAACAAAAGATGTGTTTTAAAAATAAAACAAAAATAGCCACCAAAATGCTACCGTTTGAAGTACTTAAGCTTTCTATTTTTTTACTAAGTGTTAAATATTCATGTTATACTGATGAGAAATCCAAATCCCTAACCCTAAGTGCTCTTTCTTTTGCTTCTTCGTGTCGCCGTTCACAAACCCTTTTCTGAAACCCCTGATTCTTCCTGCTCTTTTACCATTCACACACTGTCATTGCCGTCCTATAAAATTCAGCCTCCCCCCTTTTAAGCCATCAACGTCTTCAGTTTTGCTTTGTCTCCTAATACCGTCAATCATCATTTCAAATTTTCCTAATTAAACCATTGTCTCTTCGTTTTGAAACCGTACGTCATTACCTTCGCAGCATAGAGAGCACCAGCCAAGCAAACAAAATTAAGATAGTTCTTAAGATAACCCTAACTCTCATTTGAGGAATCTTTGGTATTATCTGTCTTGGATATCGGAGGATAAATAGATGCATGTGGGTAAAATTGAAGCTGCATGTTCTTCTAATATTTTTTATTAACGGTATTATCTGTCTCGTAACGTAAATCTTTGGTTAAATCATTGTTTTGATTCTCTTTGCCTTATATGTAAAGACTTGACTATGTTTTATATGTTTCTATTAGATGCACTTTGGTTTCTTCACTTAATTCTCTGTTCATCGATCTAGTTTTATCACGCTTTACGAGACAGGTAACATTTTTCCTGTTATTGTATATACCCTATATGCTTACGTGATTGCTCTTTGTAATAGGTTTGTTTGTTTGTTGAGTATTTTATACCAAATGCTTTGTTGTTGGGCTTAAATTATTAACTGTTTCATTTATATTTGTTTAATAACAGTTTGTATTTATTTTGATGGTATTTTGTTTGTTTTTGGAAATTGTGCTAATAGTGTGGGTACAATTCTGGATCAAACTTATTTATTTTGATGGTATTTTGTTTGTTTTTGGAAATTGTGTTAATAATGTGGGTACAATTCTGGATCAAACTTAGGTAAATTTTTGTGCACTGAATGTGACTTGCCTGTAACATAAATAGATTTTTAGGGATTCACTATATATAGGCGGGAAACCAGCGACATGCATTCTGATGGTTAACCCGAATGGGGACTATATCAGTTTACACTGCTGGTGTAACAAGCCACGTACAAGTGTTTCCCTAGCATAACCTAGTCATCCATTTGGCATAAAGCACCCATACATAATACCAGCTAAGGCTTACCTCACACAGCAACAATTATTCCAGAAACATGGTACGGTCACTCAAAATGGGCTTTATCTAACTCAGCCTTAGTGTATAATTTATTTCCATATCAAAATTTGAAGCCATTTAGACAACTATACAATATGGTCTCATAGGATTAAACTAAACCAATCAAAATTGCCTTTTAATTTACACAGAAACAACTGAGATTTAATGATTTATTAAAATTAAAATACTCAATATATTGGGATAAAAATTCCCAGAACATAGATAGATATATTATTATATAACCTATTAAAATTTCATATAATTCTAATATCATTGAGCTATTGTTTCATAAGATCAAAATTAAGAAAACACATCTGTCAAAGGGGCTTACAATTGAAGTAGCAAAGTTTTAAAAATCATAAAAAATAAACCACAAGTTCAATTACCATGAAATTTTCCATAATTGAAAGACATATTAAAGTTTAATGTATCAAAATTGCAGCTCATTTCGATACCATTAGACCATTTGTTTATAACACCAAACATGGCATATATAGAGTTTTTGATAACTTTGGACATCAGCTGACCAATTTAATGAATTAATTAAAAATTAACTATTAGTTCCAAAATTTGCAAACTTGAAACATACATATTCAGCTTTAATTGCTCAAAATTTCAAGTCAATCAAGTATAGTTTAGTTACATTTTGAAACAATAAAACCTACCATAATAGTCCAACAATTCTCAAATTTTCTGGAGAATCCATAATTATCATCCTTTCACTTCTATAATCAATTTTCTAGCAACTTAAACATCACCAAACCACATGCTTAAAGTAATATTAGACATGTAAAACAAACAACAGCCTTGCTTTTGAGTTTTGAAATAGAAAACATCACCAAATCGTATAGCTTGAGATAATTAGATCAGTCTTAAGACTTTGACCATGTTTGCATTGGCAAAGAATATTAGTAGAACAATTGTTTTCTTTTAATAATATAATATAGATCTCAAATAGTCTATGTGTTCTTTGCTGGACCAAACCTGTGATCATGATATTTTTTGGACTTAAGTCTTATTCATATCAGAACAAAATATAGAGAAGCATGTGCCAAGAAAAGTTCAGTTTATGTATTCTTCCATGTGTTTTTCATTTGTTTTTGGATGTTTTTCATCTTCATTTGTTTATGTTGCAGCAAAGGTATTTAAGTCATTATTAATTTGTACCTTGCATACATGTATTGGTAATATATTCTAATTTTTTATTTATATTCTACCTCCTTAATGTGTCAGGATTAGATCAAATTGAAACTAAAAATGGATAAGTCATGGATGCATTGTAGTAAAATGGCAAAAGAGTATGAAGACAGAGTTGAAAAATTTATGAGGTTTGCTATTGCTAATGCTGAAGGCAGTAGTGTCATTAGATGTTCATGTACTAAATGTATAAATCTATCATTTCGTACACATAAGGTTGTTCGCGAACATCTGTATTTTCATGGTTTTGATGTTTCTTACACAACCTGGAGTTGGCATGGGGAAGATGTCCATGACACACCACTTCCTAATGTAGAAGTAGATGTTCCGTTTGAATTTATGGACTACGATAATGGTAACACAATAGATATGGTTAACGATGCTTATAAGGATTGTGCTGCAGATCCTAAAGCATTTAAAGAACTTCTAGAACAGGCTGAGAAGCCTTTATACCCGGGATGCACAAATTTCACTAAGTTAGACACTTTGGTTAGCTTGTTCAATATAAAAGGTAAATTTGGGTGGTCTGACACAAGTTTTACTGAGTTGTTAGGTCTTCTAGCCAAGTTGTTGCCTGAAAGTAATGAAATTCATGTGTCTATGTATGAGGTCAAAAAGACAATGTCCGTTTTAGGCTTAGAATATTTGAAAATACATGCTTGCCTAAATGACTGCACTCTACAGAAATGAGTATGAAGACCTCTCTGAATGTCTTAGTTGTTGTTTATCTAGATGGAAAAAAAATGATGGTAGTGTTGACCAGTATAGGAAAGGGGTTTCTGCGAAGCTTTTATAGTATTTTCCTATTATACCTAGATTTAAGCGCATGTTTCAGTCCTCGCAAACTGCCAAAGACTTGACTTGGCATGCAAATAAGAGAGTCGATGATGGTAAGCTCCGACATCCGGCAAACTCACCATCATGAAAATTAGTAGATAACAAACGGCCGACTTTTGCATTAGACTCTAGAAATCTTTGCCTTGCCTTAGCAGTTGATGGAATAAATCCACATAACTCTCTTAATAGTTCATATAGTTGCTGGCCAGTTATTCTAGTAACATACAATCTTCCTCCATGGTTGTGTATGAAACGAAAATTTATGATGTTGTCCCTACTGATTTCTGGTCCTCAACAACCAGGCAATGACATTGATGTGTACTTGGCTCCTTTGATAGAAGATTTGTAAACTTTATGGGAAGTTGGGGTGGAGGCTTATGATGCCTATAAAAAGGCATTTTTTAGTATACGGGTTGTGTTATTATGGACTATAAATGACTTTTCGGCATATGGAAATCTAGCTGGCTGTACTGTTAAATGATATAATACTTGTCCATATTGTGGTGTAGACACTACTAAATGTAGACTTAAACATAGTGGAAAAACTGCATATATCGGTCACCGTTGTTGGCTTCCTCATGATCTCGCATTCCGTGACCAATATAAAGCTTTTGACAACACAATAAAGAGAGAGTTTACTCCGAATCCGTTGAATGGTGAGGTTGTTTTAGGGTTGGTTGATTCTATTGATTATAAATGGGGGAAGAACAAGTCATTAAAACGTAAAAGTTCAGTAAATGATGACCACATACGGTGGAAAAAAATTTATATTCTATAATTTAAAGTATTGGAAGTATTTACTTATGCGTCATCAATTAGATGTTATGCACATTGAAAAAAAATATGTGCGAGAGCATTTATGGAACACTACTCCACATTCTGAGAAAGACCAAAGATGGTCTTAAGTCAAGGAATGATCTTGTGGACATGAAAATCAGGGATGAACTAGCACCAAATTTACAAAAGAACAAGCGCACCTTCCTTCTTGCAACTTGTTACACATTAACGAGAGATGAAAAGACAAGGTTCTACAAAGCTTTGAAAAGTATAAAAGTTTCTGCTGGATATTCCTCAAACATTAGAAATCTTGTGTCAATGAAGGACCTTAAACTTCAGGGCCTTAAGTCATATGACTACCATGTTCTTATGCAACAAATTCTCCCTATTGCCATTAGGTGTGTCTTGCCAAAACATGTGAAATGAGCTATGAGCTTTGATCAGACTGTGTTGTTTCTTCAACTCGTTATGTTCCAATGTAGTTGATGTGACAACATTGGATAAATTACAAGCAGACCATGTGGTGACTTTATACTTGTTAGAAAAATGTTTTCTTCCTTCTTTTTTTGACATTATGGTGCACTTGACTGTGCATTTAGTCAATGAAGTTAGATTATGTGGCCCAGTTTATCTTCGGTGGATGTATCCCTTCGAGAGATACATGAAAACTCTTAAAAGTTATATCCGAAACCGCAACCGTCCTGAGGGTTGTATAGCGGAGAGTTATATTGCGGAAGAAGCATTAGAATTTTGTACAGAATACATGTTAAATATTAATACAGTTGGGGTTCCACCTGGACATGTGCAAAAGCTATCAAAAGATAAGCCACTATGTGGTGGGAAAGTGGTGCAAATTCTTACAAATTTGGTAGATCAAGCACACCTGTACATCTTGCATAACACACAAGAAATGGTACTATACATTAGGTAATTTGCTTAATTTGTTGATATCAAATCTATATGTTTTTTTTTCTAATATGAAAAACTAATTTTTCGTGTTCTGAATCTTTAGTGACCACATGGATTGACTTAAAACATGTTATCCACATCAAAATGACAAATGGTTGCAAGAGGAACACAACCGTACATTTACCGATTGGCTAGCTGATAAGGTTGAAGCATATATATATATATAATTAATTTTTACAAAGTTTGTTGACCCCCTTTTTCCCCCTACCTAGCAATATAAATCTACTTATCCTTTTTCTCTTGCTAGGTATATGACTTAATTGAAAAAGCTGATCACATATCGGATACCTTACGTTGGTTATCACAAGGGCCTATTCCTTTTGTAACTAAACATAATGGTTACGACATCAATGGTTTCCATTTTGTTACACGAGACCGAGACTCAAGTCGTGTGACTCAAAATAGTGGAGTTAGTATAGTTGATTATGAAATATGTGACCTGACATATTATAGAGTTATAGAGATTTGGGTACTTGACTATCATTTGTCAACAGTTCCTGTATTGAAGTATGATTGGGTTCAAAATAGTTGTATCAAGAAAGATGAGCTTGGATTTATCTTAGTAGACTTAAACAGATTAGGATATAAATCTGATCCATTTATATTGGCTTCTCAAGCCAAACAAGTATTTTATGTAAATGATCAAATTCAAACAAAATGGTCTATTGTATGTCATATGCCTATTAGAAGTAATTATAATCAAATAAACGAAGATAAATTTAATAATGTAGTACAATATCCTCCATTCACCAGAGAATTACCAACTAATGATTTGTTATATTCGACTAATGGCGATCGAGCGATCTATGCGCGTAACAGCAAAAAGGGAATTTGGGTTACAAATTAGCTTCTTGCAGTAAGTTTTTTTTTTTAACTATTTGCCTGCTGTTATTTTTCAATTACGAATTTATATGATATTAAATTGATTAACCTTTTGTTCGTGCAGCTGATTGATTGTTATATAGGTTGATTAAATCATTTAACTAATGTTCTTCGTTTATTTATTTCAGGGGCAGTAATATGGCTAAGGGAAAACATACTTTGGTTGATGGTGCTTCTGATCAGGACTGTAATTTAGAAGATGATTACTGCGACTTATTTGACAATAATGTTGATTTAGAAGGTGAAGAAGATGAGGATGATGTGGATGGTGTTGCTGAGTTGTATGCTGCTGAGATAGATGGAATTGAGTTTGATGGAGGAGATTTTGATGGTGCTGGTTTGGATGGAGATGGTTAGTTGGTATTGAGAGAGATGGTGCTAATTTGGTTGCTCCTAATGTTGATGTTCCTGAAAGTAGCAATTCCAGGAGAGGTGTGAATATGGGTGCTAGGCAAAATAAAAGACTTAAAACAAGAAAATGAAATATTGTGGTGCAATACAATGAAATGGGTGTTCCTGCAGGGGATGAAGCAACTGAATTGGCTTCTTTTCTTGGCGTATTGGCTCGTACTTTAGTTTCTATTCTTTATTCCGATTGGCGTAAGGTTCCTCCAGAGACAAAGGAGCGTTTGTGGAAATCCGTTCTGGTAATTCTTGAAAAACTCATTGCATTTTTCACTTATTAGTTATATGATTTGGATTTTATTAACTGACATTTTAACAATCTTCCTCCATATTTAGGATCGTTTCATTGTTCATCCTAGAAGTAGGAAGCAAGTAATACAGTCAAATCGGAACAACATTTCGAAACTTCAAGTATATGCTGACGAAAAACTATATTTGGAGGTTCCCAAATGATAAAAAGAAATTGTATACACCACCAATTGATTATCCTCAAATAAAGCGGCCTATTTGGATAAAGTTTATTCGAATAATTTAAGTATTTTAAAGTTAGGACAAGTAATATGCTAATAGTTACTTTACATTTACATTGTGTTAAAAGGATGTTTTTTCTTATGTAGAAAATCAGTCGTGTCAATAAGAATCGGAGAGATTTGAACAAGTGTAATCACTGTCTTAGTCGAAAAGAATATGTTGGATTAATGAAAGAAATTGTAAGTTCGCATATATTGGTATAAATGGTATTTTTAACTATTACATTTTTCTAATAGTTTACTAATCTAATTTCTTTTATCGAAACAATGTGCAGAATCGATTCTTTCTAAAGACTTAATTGATAGGAGTGAGCTATAGAAGTGAGCTTAGATGCTAAAGAATGAAGGATACGACCTTGAGATTGAGCAAGTCATTAAGAAATTGGTAATCAAGTTTAATCAGAACAAAAATGGTTATGATATTAGAACTATGCCCATTTAATAATATTAGTTTCCTTATGATGTGGTGTTAGGAAAAGCTATAGAATGACCAAAAAGACTCTTTCACTTCAGATGTAAGAAATGACTTACTTACGCAAGCATTGAGAAAGCTTCCTCGAACTGGTCATATGCAAGGCCTAGGCAAATTTATATATGCTTCTAACTACTTTCATACCATTCGTGGACCCATCCGAAGTGAGAGAGAAAGGGAGCTAGATGCTTGGAAAAAATCACTTGATGCTCAGTTGCAAGAAATTTGTAGAGAATTGAAGAGGACACCTCACCATTCAGATGTGGGAAGTTCCACTTTCCCACATAATAAAGGCATTGATAATGACAGTGAGGAAGATGTACATCAGGTTGCTTCATTTATAAAATTAACTGAATTTTTCCTGGTTTATTTTTCCTTGTATATCTACCACTCAATACAGTTTAATTTACTTTTTGCCAATAATGCTGACATGAGCCAGAAAATTTGGGCAAGTCAACTGAGAAGAAGGGGAAATGGATGTCCAGTCAGAAAGAAGAGCAACCTAGAGTATCAACACTGAGAAAGAAAGAAGAAACTAAGAAGAACGAAGAGACGCCAAAAAACACCACTGTTGTCGTTCCGATGAAGTCTTCTGCCGTTTCGATGAAGTCTTCTGCCATTCCGATGAAGTCAGCCAAAAATGATGATTACGATGATGACAATGAACTCCATGCACAGAAGGTTAGATTATTTAAATAATTAGTTGTATTTTTCTTGGTTTAATATACTTACTGCCTTGCATATTTACTATTCAATCTAGTTTAATAAACTTATTAGTTCATATAATTAATATTCATAAGAGCCAGATAATTTAGGCGACTTGCCAAGAAACGCTACTGCAGCTGTTTCAAGGAAATGTCCAAGACTCAATCCTTCAATTCCAAAGGATTGTGCAAATGATGAGAGGAAAAGAGTTGGAAGCAGTAAAAAGCCATTGGACTTTGACTATGCTGATGGTATATGCAAGATTTATCTTGACAGTGCAACAAAAAAGGCATTTTAGAAGAAGGATAAAGTCAAAAAAATTGTAATGCAGCCTATGAGGAACACAAGGAGTGCGATATTCAAGCACCAGAACAGTCATCCGATATTGCAATTATTTGGGAAGTTGTGTGAGAAATACTTGCCTAGTGAAAATGATGGTTTTCTGACATATTTGATTGATGATAATGTATTCTAGACAGAGGCTTGTGTTTATATTGGGAAGAAAGATTGCAACGATCTGCTATCAATGCAAGTATTAGGAGTGAATGCTATTCAAGTATATATGGCGTAAATGGTTTTATGATTTTCCTTTACACTATTTAATATCAATTTGGTATACTTGTTTTATTGATGCATTGATTTTTCTGTCAAGGATGTTGGATTCTACCATTCTACCAACCAGAAAAGGAACAAAACCATTCGGATTCATGTGTCCTAGTTTGGTTTGCCCAACAAATCCAAAGGCTGCAGAACGATTTCGCTCGAAGAGAGTTGAGTATATTCGCGACCGCTTGAAAAAGGCCAAAAACGGACAACTCATTTTCATGCCATACAATCCTTTGTAAGTTTTAATTTTATTTAAAACTTTTACAGCTGTTAAATTCATATTACATTCACAGCTGTTTCTTAATTAATGGTTATGCTTTTGGCTTTTATAACTACCATTGGGTATTAGTTGTGTTTGATGTGGTAAAAAAGGAAGTATTTTATGTGAATCCTATGCAAGCCAGACTTGAAACTGATTTAGAACAGCTCCTTAAAATGTATGTATGTTAATCTATTTCCTGCAATTGATCGTTTAAGTTTCTTCAATATGATTAAGAGATAACAGTATAGTTTTGTTTCTAACGCCATGACACTCTTCACATCAGAGGATGGTAAGGAAAAATGGAATTATAATACCAAGATGAGAATTGTGAAGGTAAAAAAAAAGAAAAAAAATATTTTTGTAGCCTATTGATTACGTACCTTAACTAAAATGGATGGGTTTTGTAAGAAAAATTTTCTTTTTTTTTTTCATGAACAGGCTCCAAAACAAAATATCGCAAAATTGGAGTGTGGCTATTTTGTGTTATGGTACATGAAGGAAATAATTGTAGATGTTAGTTTGTTAACCAACAATGTAAGTTGATGATAAGATATGTTAACATTCTTTTATTTCCTACATGTAACATTATTTTTAAAGTTTGACAATATTATTTCTTATGATTAACAGTTTAATGAAAAGAAATCATACACTCAGGATGAAATAGATGAGGTTCGTTTGGAGTGGGCTAACCATTTTTCCGACATTCTCATTGCGTCAACAAAATGGTTAGTATTGAGTATGAAATTGAATTTGAAAATAGTTAGCTGTTACAAATTGTTGAAATTGAATTTGTAGTATCAAACTATAATGGTTGCTATTAAGAATTGTACTGTAGATGTTATGCATTTGATAATTTTGGGTATTTTGATTGATTTTGCATAGAATGGTTTGCTGGGTTTGGGTTGGATTGTTGCTGGATAAATGGCTGGAAGTGCTGTTGGAAGATGGTGGGTTGCTGGATATGGTTGGAGTATTGCTAGCGTGGATGGAATTGGAATGTTGACAAACCTGGCTTTGTGACTGGAGTTAAGAGTGCTAGAACTCCTGAAAGTCTTGCATTATTCTTTGCAAGTTTTGTTGAGAAACTTGGCTGGCTAATCTTTGCAAGTTTTGTTGAGAAACTTGGCTGGCTAATCTTTGCAAGTTTTGTTGAGAAACTTGGCTGGCTAATCTTTGCAAGTTTTGTTGAAAAACTTGGCTTGATGGTTGGAATTTTAGTTGTTTTTGTTGTACATGCAATGGAATGTAATAGTTGTTTTATATTTTGAGATGTTTTTTAAATTTTGAGATGCTCTATTATATGTATCACATTGGACCTTTTATATATGTATTTTTTAAATTAATTTAATGGATTGAATGAATGTGTTAATTGTTTTCTGGTTTTTTTAATGGTATCATTTTATTAATAAACAAGAATTTATAAACAAATTGTAATTATAAAATTTAATTATAAAAAAAATATTATTTTATGACGGGAAATATTCGTCACAAATACTGTCATAAATAATTTCTCGCGAAATTAAATAATCATTAACAAATGATAATCGAATTTCCCGCCAAAATTTTAAAAATTGGCGCGAAAATTTAAATTAATTTAAATTATTATTTTTACATTAAAATATTGTGTGATAGATGTATGACAGTAACAAACCATCATAAATTCATGACGGATAAATTTCCGTCACGAATTAATGACAGTGACATAGATGACAGATGAATTATTTGTCATGCACCCCTCTTTATGACAGTTATTTCCAGTCATCTATTACATGTTTTCTTGTAGTGCATATTTCTAGGATAAAGTTAAAAATCAATAAACATGAAAACTTCAAAATCAAATTGATTGACAATATTGACTAATATTTTAACTATATTTGCACTTCAATGAAGAAACTCGATTGTGGCGCTGCTATGACGGAGCTTCATTTCTCTCCTGTTGATAAAAAAACTATATTTTCGCTTCAGTTCTGGGTTTAGTTCAGTTTAGGATCTAAAAGACAAATTCAAACACAAATTTAGGGATCTAAAATAATAAATAATTAAAGAGGATGAATATGAATTATTATGCAACTCACTTGAATAAAGAATTTAATTTGCTAAATTTGCCAAACTAAATTTAATTTGTTCAATTTGGAATTTTTTATTTCAAGCTGCAAATTGCTTAAATGGTGCTGTGTAAAACTTTTTTTTTGTTTTCTCTCTTTAGAACTGCGACTATTGAGCTTCCTCTTTTATTTTTTCAGTTTTCAAAAATTATAGAAACTCTGCAGTGTGGGTCCATATGTCGGGAAGCAGTGCTGTATAAAGAAAATATAAAGTGACCGTTGGATCAAATCCAACGGCCACAAGCACTCTCCCGGATTACTACTATGATGCAGGATCCCGGATAAGAAAAACACTATATATATATATATATATGCGCCAGTTTCAATAAATCCCACCAAATAATAAAATTTATTTTATTTACAGCCAAAATATATTTTAAAGATATTCCAGTTATTCCCACCAGATCTAATTAATATAATTAAATAATTTTATTATTTCAATTAAATATGTCATGTTTATATGACAAATAACAATCATGAATGGGAAGCGTTTATGATAGATATTAATCATGTGTGAAAATTTTTCATCAAAGTAACAATGACAGAGTCATGATAGATAATATGTCATACATAACATGATATATAAAAACTGTCATCGTTTTTTCTTGACACCGGAATCAATGATGGTCGCTCAACTGTCATGCCATAGGGTAGATGATGGGTAATAACCGTTATAAAAACCTTTTTTTTAGTAGTGTCTTCTTCGCTTGTTGGCAATACTCCTCTTCTTAGATATGTTGCTCCTAGAATCCTGCATATGGGCATCATAAAAAAAAAATTAAACAACAAATTAAGTAGAAGCCAAAATAGAGATTTGATTTTGCAGGTTCACTCACATGAGCAAGCTTCTGCCGAACATTTTCTTGTCGTGCTTGAGGAGTAATTGATTGAATTTTTTTCTCCTTTAATTCGAATTGCTTGTCAATTTCTTTAATTGACCTAAATTGCTTGTTTGTCCCCGGTTCATAGTAAAACTGCACCTGTGAAACATTTATAGTAAGTCAGAGTACTTGCACCTACATACGTGCCTACATATGTAGATACATACATATATATTTAGTAGTTTTCTGATCAAGAATTTTAAAGTATGAGAAAATCCGAAAAATCTTACTTTAAAATCTTAAAATGAACATTTTATATATATATATATGTATGTATGTATATATATATGTATGTATCTATTTATTTATACCATCATGTCCATATGCTTCTAAACGATAAATGTTAAAATAATTTGATGAAAGGAAATCGAATGTTAAAACAACCTGGTCAACTTTGTCAACGTTCTTTCCCTCTGCTCATACATCCAGCCATTAGGTGATCCAACTTTCCTGCTGTCCATGACAGGATCTCTACCCCTTTTCCGCCTTTTGGGCTTTTGATAACCAAGGGCAGGCACCACTGTCAAAGGCACAACGTTGATGATCAGAAGCTCAATAGGTTCAGCTGAGCTGTAACCTTCCTTTATTTTGTTCTTCTGCAAAATGCAAAGAAAATACGTAAGCACTGAAATAACTGAGTAATCAAGGTGAGAATAAAAGTGAAAAAAAATATTTTTATTCCTTAGTCGTTTGTTCTTTGGCAACACTCTCTTGTGCTCTACTTTTCTTTGGTTCTTTTCTGTTGATAATATATTTCTCTAAAAGGTTACTGTTGCAGAACAGTTTTTGAAAGAATACGAGTAATGCTAGCTCTACCCGAAACCCCCAATCGAAAAGGCACTTGAGATCCTAGTCTTCTAACGAAATTTGAAACTACAATTTTTTTTCGTAGTGTAATGACTATATTCTTGAAAATTTTAATTATAAAAACATCGTATATAGAACTCAAAATCTTTTCTTGACTATTAAAAATTAGGAATAATTGCTGAGACAACAACATACCGCATCGTGAGTTCCATCTCTTGCTACACTTGATGGACGAGGCTGCAATTGACAATTATACTTCAATTAGTATACATGTGAAGCTAAATAAGTCCACAATAATAAACTAATTGCCTGAAGGTGAATCGAAAATACGGAGATTTGCATCAAGAGATATCATAGCGTTCAATAAGTTACAAAAGGGTTTAAGTTAGAAAATATTTGAAAATGAGAAACAGAAAATCACTATGACTATGAAGATACTTAATGAATAACAACCACATAAAGCTTACATAAATATTGCACGGTAATAAATTTAGAATTTTTTCTTAATAAACCCTAATTTTAAATCTTTTCTCCACTAAATGATGATCTCATTAGGTTAGTTCTCAAGCTTTTACAAACTGCACATTTGTTGAACTATAAAATGTTAATTAAGCAAAATAATATCAGATCTGTGCCTCAAGCCATCAAATTTTTTGTTGATCTTATGGGATCAAAATATAGCAGTAAGGACATTATAAGCTAAATTAATTACCGTATCCATATTTTGTTGAGAAACCACTGGCGGCACCGATGAGGCCGCCATGTTGAAGTCTTTTAAATTGTCTATCATTGGTAGCATTAGAAATTGAGAAAGAACAGGAGAGAGTGACGAAGAGATGAGAGAGAGAGAGAGAGAGAGAGAGAGCGAGTGAGTGAAGGAGCGGAAAGCTGAGAGAATAAATATATTTACTGCATGCAACATTAAGCACATTTGGCAATGAAAGGTGGCGGAGAAAACAACGGCTGCGTTCACCGCTCTGGTCCAAGTATCCTCTTGTAAGTAATTTTATTTATTTTTAAATATATAAATTGTCAAAGATTTTTCTTTGCAGTGTAAATAGATAATGACAAAGAATTAATTAAGATTTTTCTCCTCAATGTTAAAATATTTTGTGTTATCTTTATATTAATATTAGTATTCAATTGAGATTTTAATTTATATTATTTTACTTTTTCTCTCTAAATTTAGGCTACTGGTAAAATCTCATTCTCACATATTTTGCATCTGTAGTATAATTTACAAAACATAAAGGATTAATATATATTTTTTCAACATCGGATATCATTCATATTATCAAAATTATAACTATAATTAATTAAAAATATATACCTGATTTAAATATTAAATACAAAACATCCAAAAATATCTTGGCCAAAATTACATTCCACTAAAGGCTATTTCCCGTGACATAATTTACCATTTGCGCATTATTTAGTCCCACTTGATAATTAGCGTTCATGCATTACCGTATTAACCTTATTTGGGGCAGCTTTTTTTTTTTTTAAAGACTTTTGCAATTTCTTCCTTTTTGGACTAAAGAAATAGTTATTGAAATTTATTATTGAATTTAACAAATCTTATCCACCCATATCCACAATAAAAATTGCTTGGCTTTTATACCATATTAGACCTTCCTTAATTTGTTGTGCGGTCCTTCCCTTCTATAGCAAAATAATTATGTGTGCGTGTATACATATATATACATATATGTATAAGGATATTTAGGCAAAAACAATTATTCCTTTGTTTCTTTAAGATTTCTAATACTGTAAAACGTTAATAAATAAATGTAAAAATTAATAATAAATGAAATATAAAATTCAAAAAATTAGGGAGTTTTTTCTTCTTACAACTTTGATTATCTGAATTTAGCTCTTTACAAAATATACATCTAAAGTTGTTTTTTCTTTACTCATCTTTATCCCACAAAATGCTCTCCTTATCTCATCAATCAATATGGATCCTTTTAGTCCTTTTAAGTGAGAAGCTGTGAATGAGAAAGATATGAAAACTCTAATGATTTGAGACTGAAAATTAAAATATAGTTGAATGAAAATTGAGAATATTTTTGTGTTTGTATTTTTTAATATCAAAGGCTTACTCAGTAGTTATATATATGTACTAGAAATTCTTTAATAAAGTACGGAGCCTCACCAGATAAGGACACGTATGTGCACTTGATTACACAAAATGAATAAGCAAAGCAGATACCATATAATTACAAGGTTCCTAACTAAGCTATGCTATTATGGATAGTAGCCGATGGAGCACATACGATTGATTTGGGGAAGCATGAATTTTACTCTTTTATAAGTATGGACATTCATCAACAAAACTCCTCTTAAGACAAAAAAAAAATTCTCTCTAAATTAATAAATATTCTTTTACCAATAAATTAGCAAATTATTCATTTATTGATAAATGAAAAATTTCGCTAAAATTATAATTTTTTCTTAATCCCAACAATATTATTTTATAGTAACAAAATTCATTTTAAAACATATAGCTTTAAAAACATACATATATACATACACTTTTTTTTAATTTTTAAAGTTACAACTTTTTGTTAACTCAACTCCTTCTCTGCATGCCTATGTACAATATATTAATAATATTCTAACAAGGGATCTCATGCATTTTTAAAGTAAGAAATCTCTTAAAAGATAAGAAAAACATAAACTTCAATGTACGATAAAATAAAATATCATGTTTAACTATGGAATTCTAAAGGGATCAGAGTATTATTGCTAATATGATCACACAATAGCACCCATCAGTTCTCCTCCACTCTTTAGGTTCAAATAAAGTTACGCACAATATTACATTCCTATGGATTTTAATAAAAAAGGATACTAACAGACACATATACATGCAATTAATTAATGGAGTTATCAATCCCTCTACCCTTTGTGCAAGGGGTTTTCTCATCTAATCTCTACAGTCTTACAAGTTCTAATCTATGTCAAGATGTGTTTTATTGTCCAGCAACATGATTTGGTGATGAAGCTGCTGCTACGGCTGCTTTCTTCTCTTCTTTTGGAGTCGATACACACTTCTCGTTATCTTTTTCCATTAACTCCTCGGTTTCCATCATTTTACTTGCAAAGTATAAATCTAATAGAGAAGAAAAAAATAACTAAATAGATTTATCATTAACAAAATATGGTATTAGCTGATTAAGAGGAGAAACATAGAAGCAGAAAGCAACCTAGCAAATTTGCTATCTCGTAGAAACTATAAATTAAGGAGTTCATCACACTTCTTTAAATTTCCGTAGATTCATCAAAAATAGCTCCAGCAGAGTCACTTTTTCTACGAATAGATTTCATTATGGGTATAAAGTATACTAATCATTGGAGATGTTGGGTGATTATTTGATGAGATGATTTAACCATGTTTCTTTTATAACGTGTACTATTTGATAAGATAACTCATCACAATGAGACAAAGTTGGCAAGCAAGACAACTACGGGCTCCATGCATAGCAACAAAGAATCACCAGAACCCAACATTAAAACCATTGAAACAAATTTAGCTATATACTCAGCCGTGACTAGAGGAATCCCACTATCAAGATTGAGTCATCATGATTAATTGTGTATTATTTACTAACGGCTAGAATATCTCTAGCCAACTGTTATTAGATATATTAGGAAAGCATTATTTTAAAAAGCAACAAATTTATCTCTGTAATGGCTTGTCAAAGAATAATATATATGAGTCATATGCTTGTAATTTCAAATATAAGAAAGAATAATATATTCTTCTGTCCTTTCAATATTAGTCTTTACTATTATGGATGAGGAGGTTGATTAATGAAGCTGGTTGAATATTGGGTTATTTTGAGAGTGCTTATTCTACAAATTTGCAAGTTGGAAATGTCAATAATATAGGGGAAACTCTGCCTAATTTATGCAAGACCCTTATTAATGATTTTATCTAGTCATGTCATGTGAAATTAGATAGACTGACGCTTGGAGTTTAGGGGATTGTTTCAATATTTCATTTGCCACCTTGATAACTCAGTTTTCATGTATTCGTGTGTTTTCTTCGTATTTTGCAGAAGACAAAAATGGAGGAAGCTAACTATTCTGCTAAATATAATGAGCTTCAGATCATCAACACTGTTCCATTAATAGTGATACGTGCCTCCCTCTAATTATCAAAAGCCAAGAAGGGAAGAAAAATCTAGAATTCCTTTCACAGATGGCATAGAAATTGGATACCTGCTGGCTAAATGTATGAGTAGAGGGAAAGAACCAGTGTCAACTAAGTTGGAAACATTGATCAGTTTGTTTCAACGTCTGATATCTTTTCATCTAGCTATTTGTTTTTTGTAGCTTTCAAAATTAGGTCTGCTCTCATAACAAAGTCTGCTCTCGTGTTGTTCATAAAACTAGCATTTTGATCAGAATTAAAATATTTGTTTATATGTAGTTTTTATATATTTTGTGCTATGAGTGTGTAATATTAGTAGTTGACATTGATTCTTTCTCTTTGCACATATATCTAGCCGTTTGGTAATCAAATTTAGTGTCATCTATCATATAAATATCTAATCTCTTTAAACTTCTTAGCTTTTATTTTGGAAGAGGTGCCACTATCAAATGAATGAGATAAGAATCACTTACAAGATTTTTCTTAACCAAGGCTACTATGATATGTATAGATGGCATGAATCAATGCCATTACTTATATGATCACGTATGACAATGATCAACACCGTTCTGTGATGCACAAATAAAAGTGACAAAAACTATTATGCATGCACATATGGCATAAATCATCACCATCATGTGATGCACACATAGCAAAGATTAAGAAAGTTGTTGATGCGATTCAAATGTGTCCATTCACAAACTCGTTCAATTAACAGACCAAAACCGTAATCGAGGCTTCTTTCGTCAATTTTTTTTTCGTTTTATGTTCAAATTTCACTTTTTTTTAATTCAATATTCAAAACCCATTTGCTTGAATTTGAATAAAATTATTGAGAAATTAGTTTATTTTCTTGCTATGGAAGGGATACCGCACCTTATACGTAGATCTGTGAAGGAGATTTTCAACGACTTTCAGGGCATACGGGTTGCCTTGATTAAGGCTTTAACTGTTGGTAATGGCTTAATATTTTATTTTCTTTGTCAGATTAATTAATAGGTTTGTTTTATTTTAGCTTATGATTATTAGGCTTTTTTATTAATTTTAATTTTCTGGGCTGTTGCAAATGTTGAGAAATTCTACCAGTAGTGCACTCTTGGTGGGATTTCTTTTCCATATCTATTTTTTGTTTATTTAATTGTAATTTGAATTTTTTTTCTATATTTCTATATTATATTGATTGAATGGCTGTGTATTTAGTAATTATTATGTGTTATTTATTGCTTTGTTTCAAATAAAAGAGAGGCAAATTATGTTACAGAAACCAACTTGTTTATTTATTTATTTTTTTAGTTGGAAGATTTTTAATAAAGACAATGAGTATGATATGAATTAAATAAGTTCATGCTTGTCTGAATGTTTTGAGATTGCACAAAGTTCATGATTTGTCTTTAGGTAGTTTTGCTTGTTGTAGCACTTGGAGACTTACATTTTCTTTGTTCATTTACACAATTAGTTTCGCTCTTATTCAGAAATTTCTGTGTTTCCTCACTTGCATGGTCATTAATTCATTCCATGATTTTTCTTCTGTAAACACACTTGCATTTGCCTTTCACTAGTTTGAAGGACTTTATATAAAAAAAATTAACAAAAAATTGAAATGAATTGAAATTGTTGCTATAATGTACTTTCTTTGCTGCTGAAGTTCAAGGAATGTCTATTTAAATGAACTAGAACTTGAAAAATCTTGAAGTGTTGTTGTACCCATAGACTTCATTTTTTTTTCCTACACATTGCACTTATTTCGTTCATCTTCTTACCTTCAATTTGTCGTAGAGGTTAACAATGCTTGATGGGAAATGGAGGTTTGCATTTACAACCGCTGAATCTCATGAACAGGAAGTTGGCAAACTGAGGTCTGTATCTTTTCCTCAAATTCATAGTAAGCTCAAAGCAATTGATTGAGGGAGAAAGTAAATTGAGTTTTATTTATTAGTATAATTTTTGTTATTCAGTGTTTTACACTCTTCATGACAACTTCTGCGATCTTGTCCTATTACCTTAGGGTACTACTGGATATTTGAGAGAAAATTAAAAATGATTAAGCTAATCTTTCTTTGATGATAGAATTACAGTATGTCTTCTCACTTATTGTAGTTCATCTAGTTTTCGTTTTGTTGCGCAGTCTGTGGAAATCAGAGTCCCACATTTAAGAGTTTTTATAAAATGTCTCCTTTACCTTTCCTATTATTTAAACTAATTTCATGTGTATTTCTTTAGTTAATGATTGATTTTCAAGCAGTTGAAAGAAAGAAACTTGTAGAACCTCCTTCTAAAATTGGTCTGGAACCTTTGTGTGCAATGGTTAATGAAATCATAATCCGTGGCTTGTGTTAATATGCATCGATTGTGTGAAAACTATTGGTTAATATTTTCTGTGGCTGGTTATTAACATGTTTTAACGATAAACAACAATAAACTCATACCCACATGCTTGCTTGTTTTCAACATCCATTTTCTTTTTTTTTCTGTAGATTTTTTTTTTGTGCGTCTCTCTTTGAAGAATAATGTTATTTTCTTACACGAAACGGGGATATTGCCGTTATCTTGCTCCAAGTTTTGTCTTGGTTCTACAGTTCTATCATTTCCTATCACCTTGGTTGACATGTCGAGTGAATCCTAGAACATCATTTGTCAACCTTTTGATTCAGTAACAATTTAATGATTTTGAGAAATTAGTTTCATTTTGTCTTGTTTGTACCTATAATGCGTTGTGTTCAATGTTCTTGAAATTTTTGGGCATGGCTGCAAACAAATTTAGCAGTTTTTAATAGCCAACTATAGAGATAATTTAAAATTTGTCTAGGTGGTGAGTTTCTATGGTTTTGTAATTGGGGTGAAAGGTAGCAAATATCAATCTTGTCTAAAGAGCATTTGTGTAAGATTACTTTGAGTATAGTGGGGCAGCCTATATTAATAATTTTATGAAATAAGCAGAAAAAGGAATCCCTTTTTGTTGTCAACAATAAAAAGAATTTTCAAGAAAGTAAACACCAAGCTTTCTAGTTGCACCGTTATTTGCAAAGATCTTTTCAATGTATTTGTAGATCCGAACTTATCTTGATGCATGATCAATTAGTATATGATAGTATGGATGGTAATCTTTCCATTTGCTTCTCTTTTTTTTTTTTTTTTGGGCATCATAGTCTAACGGAAGCATGCCTCCTCCATGTTGATTTCTTTTTTTAAAGAGTTTGGAGCTTATGCATTTGCAATTCTAAAACATGGGCCAATATACTTTCTACTTGTTAATCTGTTTACTTTTTTCAATTTTGCAGGTTAATTTTGAAGATGCGCGCAGAGGTTTGTAGAGGTTGCGAAGGTATTTAAAACTTTAAGCTTTTAATTCTTCTTTTCCCTGCTTGATATATGTTTCCCCTATATAGTGTTTCAACATGACCTGATTTCATGCCTCATCATTTATTCCAGCATCCATAAACACTGAAATTGACCTGATTAGTTTTTCTCCCAAAAATCCAAGAATTACTTTTTGTGATATACTAATTGATTTTATGTACTTGTAGGTGGGAAAAGAAAAATGAAGCCGCGTGTGGATATTCAGTGACATTCTGTGCTTCTTTTTATTGTTAATATTTGTTGAATCTTAACTTAGTACTTTGTTGTTCAGAGCTTGTCCAAGACTTAATTTAGTACTTATGTTTTTCTTTTCCAAACAATGATGTAGTTGAATTATATGAATTTAAGTGATGTATTTGAGATGTTTCTTATGCAATATTGTTGTGAGATTTTGCATATTTAATATATTTTGAGTTTTCTTTCAGTTTTAAAATAAACAGGAAAATATAATTAAAATAAAAGTATACTATTAATCAAAAGAATCATGACATCACTAAATACTGACACTAAATGTTTAAAATGACATTACTAATTTTTTATGTTACTGAGTCAGTGTGCTCTTGATATTATAGTCTCATAAATCACTGATATATAAATAGTATCATTAAATACTAATGTTATCGTGTCATTATTTTAGTGACACTATAATGACACAAATTACTGACACAAAAATCACTTACACTAAAAATTAGTGTTAGTGTGTTCTAGCTGGAGCATTACTAACACAATTAACAAGTGTTAGGAAAAGTAATTATTGACACTAATTTGGTGTTAGTAAAACCTACTTTTCTAGTAGTGAGATCTATAGCTGGATTGTAAAAAATTGAGAACTGAGGATGTGCAGTCTTCATCCAATTCTTCCACAGCTTCAGGTGATGAATCTATGGTCCATGAAGTTGATGGCATCATGTCTCGCATCTTTAAGGAAGCAAACATGTTTCGTAATTAATTTAGTGTGTCTTTTCCACACTTGCTGCTTTTTATTTCATCTTTTATTTTCTTGAGCTTGTTATATATATGTTTATCGTGTTTCTCTCTGCTAGAAATATTCTTAGCAAGTAAGAGGGTAAGATATGAGCATGCGAGAAATTTCTTTGACTGCATAACAGACAGCAGTTTGATAATTCTTTAGCCCCATTTTAGATAAATGACGTCACATGTCGCTCCCGTTGGTATCCAAACTTCCAAGGTAATTAATTTCCTTTAATTATTGTCGATCGGGCTTTGTCTTTATTAATGCTATTGTCAAATTTTCAGGAAAAAATAATTGGTTAAAATTTATACAATATTTTGATCTTTATTTAGTTATGTGTTATGTGTTATCTTAATATTCTACGTTCTCTCCAGACTCGTTATCTTAATATTCTACGTTCTCTCCAGACTCAACAGGTGGAAAAATGGTAACAAAGGAGGATACGGGAGACTCAAGTAACTCTACGGGTGTTGTGTGTGGAATGCGGAATCAAGCACACCAAATAATTATAGAAAAATAAATGACACAAGAATTACATGGTTCGGTAATTAAACCTACATCTACGGAGACAAGAAAGAATAATTGTTTATTTAACAATTAATAGAGTAAAATATTTGAGTAACGAATCTCACTTCCCAGAAACCCAAATATACCCAGTACTCTCACACTGTGCAGGAAAGATAAATTCCCTAGACACACTTCTTTCACTTCTCTCAAAAGCTTAGAAACTTATAAGCTTAACAATTTTGGGATGCAAAAGAATGGAAGAAGTGCCATATATTTATAGGGAAAATAATGGCACTATTGCACCAACCCCTTTACTATTCCACCTAACCTAAGCAAATAGTCAATGGTGTCCATTTGGCAAATTTGACAAATTTGCCAACTTTCCATTTTTTCTTCAAATGTTTGGTAGCTCTTTGAAAAATTGCCACATGCATGACTTTTTAACAATTCTCTACCTCGGTGAAAATTTGTCCAAATCTGAGTTGACTACCAACCAATCATCATCCCCAAAGTCGCTGCATCTCTGTGACTGCCTACGTACCCAAAATTTAGAATCAAGCCAACCGTAGTTCAAAATTCCCGAAGGACATAACTTAACACGATCGAAGGATTTGAATTAGTTTCAAGCAATGTAGAAACTTAACTCCAGAAACTACCTTCGTCAACATATCTGATGAATTATCTTTGGTATCGATTTTTCTCAACAACACAATACCGCTCTCGATAATCTCCCTCACATAATGATATTTCACATCTATGTGCTTCGTCCGAGCATGATATATTTGATTCTTCGCAAGGAATATCGCACTTTGATTATCATAGAAGACCGCAATGTTCTCCTGCATTACTCCCAAATCACCTAACAAGCCTTTCAACCAGATAGCTTCTTTTACATCTTCAGTTGCTGCCATATACTCTGCTTCCGTAGTGGACAAAACAATTATCGATTGTAGAATCGACCTCCAGCTAACCGGACCTCCACCCAATGTGAATACGTAGCCCGTTGTTGATCTTTGCTTATCAAGGTCTCCAGCAAAATCAGAATCACAATACCCAACACATTGTTGACCACAATCTTTCTTGAACAATAACCCAACATCAACTGTCCCATACAGATATCGGAGAATCCACTTTACCGCAAGCCATTGATTTTTACTCGAATTGTGCATGTATCTACTAACCATGCTCACTGCTTGAGATATCGGGCCTTGTGCATACCATAGCATATATAAGACTACCCACAGCACTAGCATATGGAACACGAGCCATGTTTTCGCGCTCCTCTTGAGATCTAGGACATGAAGAAGAGCTTAATTTGAAATGAGGAGCTAGAGGTGTACATACCGGTTTAGTTTTGTCATCCATACCGAATCTTTCTAGCACTTTCTTCAAATAAGACCTTTGAGTCAACCATACGCTCCCATTCTTCTTGTCTCTACGAATCTCCATCCCAAGTATTCTCTGTGCATCACCCAAGTCTTTCATCTCAAACTCAGAAGCCAGTTGCTTCTTTAATCTTTCGATCTCATCTTTATTCTTCGAAGCTATAAGCATATCATCGACATAGAGTAACAAATAGATAAAAGCTCCATCTGGTAGTCTTCTAAAGTAAACACAATGATCGTGTTCACTTCTGGTGAATTTCTGCCCTTGTATAAATTGATCAAATTTATAGCTTAACACTGCCTTGGCGATTGCTTCAGTCCGTACAAAGATTTAATCAACCTACACACATGATTCTCCTTTCCAGCAACTTTGAATCCACAAGGCTGAATCATATAGATTTCCTCCTCCAAATCTCTATGTAAGAACACTGTCTTAATATCCAACTGAGCCAACTTTAACTCATATTCTGCAACTAAGGCAAGCAGAATACGAATTGAAGTATGTTTTACAACTAGAGAGAAAACTTCATTGTAGTCAATACCTTCTTTTTGAGTAAAACCTTTTGTCACGAGCCTTGCCTTGTATCGAGGAGTTGTTTGATTCGGAGATCCTTTCTTTTTGGTGTAGACCCATTTATTGCCAATAGCCCTTTTCCCTTTTGGTAACTTTACAAGTTCCCAAGTCTGGTTTTGATGGAGAGATTTCATCTCTTCCTCCATGGCTAACTTCCACTGATCACTTTCACTGCTGCGTAATGCTTCACCGAAAGTGTTGGGGATGTCATCATCAATAACTGGAAGTGCATAGGCTACCACCATATCTTTAGTAAGCCATCCGAGTTTCTTTATCTCTCTTCTTGGCCTCCTTGTTGTTATAAAATCATCATTATCTACATCATCAATTGTTTCTTCATTTTGTGGGACATCAGAAGAAACAACCTCTTCTTCAACTCTAGGTTTCACCTTCATAGTTGAACTCTTCTTTGATGTAGAACTAACTGGTACATATGGAGTTGCATCAAACTCCACCCGCTGCAATACCTCTCTGGTCCTGTTCTCCACCTGCTAAGAACTTAAAGCTTTCATCATTGAAGCTTCATCAAATGTGACATCTCTGCTACACACAAACTTTTTATCTTCGAGATCCCAAAGCTTGAAGCCCTTTACTCCACTTTTGAATCCCACAAAGATAGCTTTTCTAGCACGAGAATCCAGTTTACCATCTTTGACATGATAATAAGTTAGACACCCGAATATACGAAGGGAATCATAGTCTTGTGCATGCTTTCCAGACCATATTTTCATAGGAGTTTTACCTCCAATTATAGCAGAAGGCAACCGATTTACCAAGTGACTTGCGTAGCTCACAGCTTCAGCCCAAAACTTTTTATTTAAACCAATATTAGATAACATACACCGTACCTTCTCCAATAAAGTACGATTCATACGCTCAGCCACACCGTTCTGTTGCGGAGTATGTCTCACCGTGAAATGTCTTTTAATACCCTCGTTCTGGCATACTTGCAAGAATGGATCAGAAGTATATTCACCCCCATTATCAGATCGTAATACTTTGATCTTTCTGCCAGTTTGAGTCTCCACCAATTTCTTCCATTTCACGAAAATCTCTAGAACCTCATCCTTTGCTCGCATGGTGTACACCCACACACGTCTAGAGAAATCATCAACAAATGTAACAAAATAATAGCTTCCACCAATTGATGCAATTTTGGTTGGTCCCCATACATCACTGTGAATATATTCAAGGATCTCGCGAGTATCGTGATTAGCTGTACCAAACTTGACCCTTGTTTTCTTGCCTACTATATAATACTCACAGAAATTTAATTTACATGTTTTGGTACCTTTTAAGAGTCCATGTCTCATCAGAGTTTGCAAAGACTTCTCTCCAGCATGTCCCAGTCGTACATGCCATAGCTTGGTGGTGTCACTGTGCGCCTCAACAACATTTGCTTCATCAGTTGTACCTTCCTTCAAATAATACAGATTGTGACGTCGAACCCCTTGCAAAATCACCATAGCCCCATGTATAAACTTCATTACACCATCTTCAATGGTAACCTTGTAGCCTTTAGCTTCCAAAGCACCCACAGAAATTAGATTTTTCTTTAAAGCTGGAACAAATCTAACCTCTTTAAGTTCTCTGACCATTCTATCAAACATTTTGAGCCGAATTGTTCATATCCTCATTGTGCGACAAGGTTGATCATTCACCATCACAACTGCACCGGATTCCAAATTACGAAAATCCGTAAACCATTCCTTAATATGACACAAATGATAGGTTGCTCCAGTATCAAGTATCCACTCGCTCGAACTAGCCACGTATGCTGCAAGAGTAATACTTAGTGAATAATCAGAGCCCTCATCTTTCCATGCCATGTTTGCTACTGCTGGTTTCTTCCCATCTCTCTTTTGAGCCTTTGGACAATCTTTCCTCCAATGGCCCTTTTCATGACAAAAGGCACACTCGTCTCGAGCTATATTTCTACTTCTCAATTTGGATCGAGAATTCTTTCCACCACGCTTCTTCTGTTTTTCCATCGCCCAATCTCTACTCACCAAAGCTTCAGACGATGCTCGTTCAGAATTTTTATCATTATTTCGAATCTCCAAGCTAGTCAATGCTGTGCAAACATCTTTGAAGACGATCACACTCTTCTCATATATCAAAATAGTCACAAAATGGCTATATTCCTCTGATAGTAAGTGTAACAGAATCATAGCCTTGACTTCATCCTTAATATCTTCATCAAGATTCTTCAAATCAGCAAGTAACTTTTCAAATCTTGAGACATGATCGTGCATTGACACCCCAGGCTTAATTCGAAAACCATATACTTGGCTCATTGCATGAAGGCGATTTTCAGGACTTTTCACCAGGTACTTCTCCTCTAATGTACGCCACAAAGTCACCGCACACTCCTCATCTTTCACTAGGTAGTTCACCTTTTTGGTCAAACAAGATCTGATCTGACCACATGCTTTTTCATTCATACGATCCCAAATTTCTTCATCATACAAGTGTCTTTTATTTTTCAGAACAACATCAAGATCGATTTGAATAAGGGCATCCATAACTTCGCTCCTCCACATGCCGAAGTTGATTTTCCCATCAAATTTTTCAACATTGATCTTCTAGCCTCCTATAACAGGTGATGAATAGCGATTTGACAAATCTCGCCTCCCACCTAAAGTGTCTTCTGAAATAGTCTTGGTAGATTTCTCCCTAATTCTGGAAGTTTCACCTTCTACTATTTTCTCAACGAACTATTTCCACTTGAAAAACAGTCTCTATGATGTTAATTTCGCGTGAATAAATGCACCAGGAAAGTTCCCAGGAAACTGGACGGGAACTCGGTCTCAATTAAAAACCAGAATCCTTAGACTCTTATCGCCTTTATTGACAGAACTTTCCTAGACATGCAAAAATACACACTACTTATAATAGACTGTCTCCCAAGTACAAATGGTCGTCTCCACCGCATTCGTGAACAGTACCGTATACGTGAATAGTATCGTATACGTGAATAGTACCGTATATGTGAACAGTACCGTATCCCCCAAGTACGAACCGTCAGCTCTGATACCACTTGTTGTGCGCGGAATGAGGAATCAAGCTCACCAAATAATTATAGAAAAATAAAGGACACAAGAATTACGTGGTTCGGTAATTGAACCTACATCCACGGATGCAAGAAAGAATAATTGTTTATTTAACAATTAATAGAGTACAATATTTGAGTAACAAATCTCACTTCTCCGAAACCCAAATATACTCAGTACTCTCACACTTTCCAAGAAAGATAAATTCCCCAAACACACTTCTCTCACTTCTCTCAAAAGCTTAGAAACTTATAAGCTTAACAATTTTGGGATGCAAAAGAGTAGAAGAAGTGCCATCTATTTATAGGGAAAATAATGACACTATTGCACCAACCCCTTTATTATTCCACCTAACCTAAGCAAATAGTCAATGGTGTCCATTTGGCAAATTTGTCAAATTTGCCAACTTTCCATTTTTTCTTCAAATATTTGGTAGCTCTTTGAAAAATTGCCATATGCATGACTTTTCAACAACGGGAGCTATTTTTGATGAATCTACGGAAAAGAAGTTCAATGAACTCCTGTATAATTTCTACGAGTGAGCGAATTTGCTAGGCTGCTTTCTTCTTCTATGTTTTTCCCTGTTATTCAGCTAATAAAATATTTTGATAATGATAAATATATTTATTTATTTTTTCTTCTCTATTAGATATATACTTAGCAAGTAAAACGATGAAAATCGAAGAGTTAATGGAAGAAGATAATGAGAAGTGTGTATTGACTCCAAAAGAAGAGATTAAAGAAGCCGTAACAGCAGCTTCGTTATCAAATCATGTTGCTGAACAATAAAGCACATCTTAACAGTAATTAGAACTTGTAAGAATGTAGACATAAGATGAGAAAATCCCTTGCACGTCAAGGGGTAGAGGGATTGATAACCCCATTAATTAATTGCATGATGTTTGTTAGTATCCTTCGTTATTAAAATCCATGAGAGTGAAATTTTGTGCATAGCTTTATTTGAACCTAAAGAGTGGAGGAGAATTGATGGGTGCGATCATGTGATCATATTAGCATTCAAACCCTGATACCTTTAGAATTCTGTGGTTAAACAGTATATTTTCTCTTATGTTGCATTTGAGATTTTGTTTTCCTTATCTTTTAAGGGATTCCTTGCTTTAATAAAATATGGAATCCCTTTTTGGAACATTATTAATATATATATGTCTATAGGCATGGAGTGATTGCTGGCTAACTAGGATAACAAAATCTATTAAGTGGGAACAAGAGGTTTGGCATTCGACCTAGCTTACATAGATGGGAAAGGAATTCAATTGCTAATAAGTTATAATTATATATATATATATATAAGCTAAATGTTTTAAAATGAATCTAGATTATTGATAAATATTTTACAACCAATGGAATATTCAAAAAAATATTATTATTATTATTATTATTATTATAGCAAAGTTTTTCATTTACCAATAAATAAACAATTTAGTAATTTAATAATGAAAGAATATTTATTAGTTTGGAGAGAGATTTTTTTTTGTTTTAAGAAGAGTTTTTTGGTACATGCCCGTACTTTTTTGAGAGCACAAATCATGCTTTCCCAGGTCAATCATATATCCTCCGACAGCTACTACCCATAATTGCATCGCTTAGTTAGGAAACTTGTAATTATATAATATCTTCTTTGTTTATTCAATTTGTGTAATCAAGTACATATATGACTCCTGATCTAGTGAGATTCATGTTCTTCATTGAAAACTTTCTACTACATGTGTATCACTACTATGTAAGTTTTTGCTATTAAAAAATACGATGATAGAAGTATTCTCAATTTTCATTCAACTATTTTTAATTTTCAATCTCAAATAATTAGAGTTTTCTTATCTTTCTCCATTGTGACTTCTCATTTGAAGGAGTGAAAAAATCTATATTAACTAATGAGATAAGGAGAGCATTTTGTGGTCTAAAGATAAGGAAAATAAAAAACAAACAACTTTAGATGTATGTTTTGCAAAGAATTGAATTATGATAATTGATGATGTAAAAAGAAATGACTCCTAAATTTTATAAATTTTATATTCTATTTATTATTAATTTTCACTTTTATTAATTAAGGTTTTAGTGTAACAGAAATTTGAAAGAAACAAAGTAATATATATAGTTACTACATGTGTGCCACTAGAATTTTCTTCTGATTTTTTTAGATTAGATCACATTATGTTTCCCAAAATGTTTTTATTTGATCTAGGTCCTTTTTTTACTCTCTTTTAACCGTAGATTTCTTTTACTACCATACAAATAATTTGATTGTTGTGAGTAATAACATATTACAGAGGTTGTTCCTTTATTGAAATTTTTTGACGAGGCAATCTTCTGACTCTACTGTTGGACATAGGTAAATCAAGCTCATGCCATTGGCAAGAAAGCTATAAAAAAGAAGATAATGATTTGCCTCAAGTTCGGATTTTCTTAGGAACCCTTGAGGGATGTAATGAAATTCTTAAAGGAATACTGCACGCATTTACCAAGTAGTTTTGAAAAGTGCTCCAATGAGAGATTCAAGAAAAACAGGGAGAATTGTTGGTGATAAACTTTTTGTGGGGAATGGCAAATATAGAGAAATACAACAATAATGATGGAATTTTATTATGTAAAGTAATGTGTTTACAACTAACTCTGTATGTAGGAAGAAACTGCAGAAATTTTGTGTGCTTCAAGGCACGTTACAAATGTCACTTTCCTTAAGACATTATTTGCCCCCACCAATTGAGTGATGCACATGGGTTAAACAAATATGCCTCCAAGATACAATGAAGCACTTGTTTGTTTGCTTGAGTTGTGCATCGACGAAAGCAAACCAGAATACTCTTGAATGTTGCAAGCTTGCCAAGAAACAATATATTGTTCCTGCACAAAACAATATATTAGAATGTGAATGCACAAAAGAAACGGGTGTTTTGTGTTAAAATTCATACTAGAAAGGAATGCTAAGAAAAGAGTAGTATAGGAACATTCATTTTATGTCTAAATGACTTAAACATGACCCTTATTTATAGATATACTTGTGCCCCCTCATTTGGGTTGTCATCTTTCATGATACCCCTTCATTCATGACCATTGGATCTAGATTTGATTTTAATCAATGGTCCAAATTGAATCATCACTATTTCAAATGAATTGTCACCATGAAATGATGCATCTCCAAGTGAAATGTTGCCATGAAAAGTTATATCATTTAGTAAAAATATACATTTTCTATAAGACACAATTAAATGGACATGTCCTTACAACAAGACATCATTTAATTAGACATGTCTTTAGTGAAAGGTACATTTTCTATAAGGCACAATAATAGAACATATCTTTACCATAAGACACATTTATTTTGAAAATTTTCCAACAATCCCCCACCATTTTCAAAATAAATGAATTTTAAAAAATTATCTTACACAGGCTTGGAAAACTTCACTTAATGACAATACATCAAAGTTAATCAAGGTGGCATGGTAGGCAAGCTTTGAACCAGCAACCTTAATTGACTAACCGGATATATCTCACACATAAGTTTTTAAATTCTCAAGTATTCCTTAGCCGACACGTGGATTGGCCCTATGTCTATATCCTGTTTTCATGAGCGCTTTAGTAACCAGCCAAGTTACATAGGAAGCGGCACCACCTCCTACACTCACATAGGTAGACTTATCTAGAATGTCCCTGTAACTAAAACATTTATAAGTCCATTAAAAGCTAAGTAGCTTAACCTTTCCCATATGTTACAAGTATCAAGCACTAACCTTTGGGACGCATCTAAAAATATTATAGTGCTTGCTATCACAACATATGATGTACTTTTGCTCATTGAACCCAAGATCTTGATATTTCAAGTGTTGGGTTGAGTTTCCATCATTGGTGATAAGATGATGCTGGCTTCAGTCCCATCCCCTTAGAAGTTTTAAATACAATATTCCTTGCAAGGCATTTAGTTAAGGGGTCTGCCAAATTTTGGCATGATTTCACAAAATCAATTGTGATTACTCCATTTGTAAGTAATTGTCTTACATAACTATATCTTAGACCAATGTGCCTAGACTTTCCATTATAGATTTGACTATATGCTCTTGATAAAGTTGGCTCACTATCACAGTGAATAGATACAGGAGCCATTGGTTTAGGCCAAATAGGAATTTCTATAAGCAAATTCCTTAACCATTCAGCTTCCTTGCAATATGAAGCCAAAGCTACAAATTCGGCAGCCATGGTGGAGTCTGCTATACAAGTTTGCTTCTTTGAGCCCCATGAAATAGCTCCTCCACCAAAATTAAAAATCCAACCACTTGTGGATGTATGATCATCTCGATCAGTAATCCAACTAGCATTCGAAAATCCTTCTAAAGCTGAAGGATATCCAGTGTAGTATATACCATAATCCATTGTATGTTTTAAATATTTTATAATTCTGTACACTGCTTGCCAGTGTGCTTGGCTTGGATTACTAGTATATCTACTGAGCTTTCCAACAGCGAAAGCAATATCAGGCCTAGTACTAGTCATCGCATACATAAGACACCCAATAATACGTGCATATTCTAATTGAGATACTAATCTGCCAGTGTTAGGATATAGTCTTATGTTTGAATCAAAAGGTGTTGACACAGACTTACAATCATAATAATTAAATTTCTTTAAAATTTTCTCAATATAATATGAATGGGTCAATACTAGGCCATTCTCATTTTTTATAATTTTAATCCCCAAAATCACATCAGCAAGTCCCATGGCTTTCATATCAAAATTAGATGACAATAATAATTTAGTGAGTTCAATGCTCACACTATCAGTACCAAAAATTAACATGTCATCTACATATAAACAAATAATCACACATTTATTTCCATTGAATCTGCTATAGACACACTTATCAGATTCATGAATATTAAATCCATTTGAGACAATCACTTTGTCAAACTTTTCGTGCCACTGCTTTGGAGCTTGTTTAAGACCATATAAAGACTTGACTAGTTTACAAACTTTATGTTCTTGTCCTGGCATAACAAACCCTTCTAGTTGTTTCATGTAAATTTCCTCATTTAATTCTCCATTTAAGAAAACTGTTTTTACATCCATTTGATGGATTTCAAATAGATAAATTGGAGCCAAAGCAATCAAGACTCTAATAGTAGCAATTCTTGCAACAGGTGCATAAGTATCAAAATAATCAAGGCCTTCTTTTTGTGTAAAGCCTTTTGCTACTAGTCTTGCTTTAAATCTTTCAATTGTTCCATAAACTTTCTTCTTCTTTTTGAAAATCCATTTACAACCTATAGGATTAGAGCCAGGTGGTAAATCAACTAATTTCCAAGTCTTATTACCCACAATAGATTCTCACTATCAGTACCAAAAATTAACATGTCATCTACATATAAACAAATAATCACACATTTATTTCCATTGAATCTGCTATAGACACACTTATCAGATTCATGAATATTAAATCCATTTGAGACAATCACTTTGTCAAACTTTTCGTGCCACTGCTTTGGAGCTTGTTTAAGACCATATAAAGACTTGACTAGTTTACAAACTTTATGTTCTTGTCCTGGCATAACAAACCCTTCTGGTTGTTTCATGTAAATTTCCTCATCTAATTCTCCATTTAAGAAAGCTGTTTTTACATCCATTTGATGGATTTCAAATTGATAAATTGAAGCCAAAGCAATCAAGACTCTAATAGTAGCAATTCTTGCAACAGGTGCATAAGTATCAAAATAATCAAGGCCTTCTTTTTGTGTAAAGCCTTTTGCTACTAGTCTTGCTTTAAATCTTTCAATTGTTCCATCAACTTTCTTCTTCTTTTTGAAAATCCATTTACAATCTATAGGATTAGAGCCAGGTGGTAAATCAACTAATTTTCAAGTCTTATTACCCACAATAGAGTCCATTTCATCATTAATGGCCTCTTTCTAAAAAGCAGCATCTTGAGACTTCATTGCCTCTTCATAGGTGAGGGGATCAGACTCTATAGTAGATGTGATCATGGTCTGTTTTGATTGTGAGTCTCTTGTCCCTTCAACTAAATAGACTATAAAATCTGCTCCAAAAGATTTTATAGTCCTTATTCTTTTACTTATTCTCAAATGATATTGCTCATTATTAGCATCATGCTTTTGACCAATTTCTATTTGTTTATCATTCTCTTGAGAATCAATACTTTTTGGTATAGTGGAAAATCTATTTTCATAGAATATTGCATCTTTAGATTCCACTATAGTATTGATCTCAACAAAGCTATTAGGTTCTGTTACAAGAAACCTATAAGCTTTACTATGCTCAGCATATCCCAAGAATATGCATTCAATGCCCCTTTCTCCTAATTTCTTTATCTTAGGTTTTGGTAGTTTTACAATGGCTCGACAACCCCAAACTCTTAGATAAGAAAGATTAGGATTTCTCTTTTTCCATAATTCATATGGGGTCACCTTTGTTTTCTTATTAAGCACTCTATTTAAGATATGACATGCAGTTAAAATAGCTTCACCCTAAAAACATTTACCAAGCCCAGCATTAAAAAGCATAGCATTAACCATTTCTATTAATGTCCTATTTTTCCTTTCAGCTACGCCATTTTATTGTGGAGTATATGCAGTGCTAGTTTCATGTACAATGCCAGCACATTCACAAAATTCAGAAAAAGCATATTCACCTCCTTTATCACTTCTAAGGCATTTAATTTTAGTGTCACAAAAATTCTCAACTTCATTTTTATAAGTTTTAAATTTTTCTAACACTTGATCTTTAGAATGTAATAAATACACATAGCAATATTTTAAAAAATCATCAATAAATGTTACAAAATATTTTTTAACACCTTTAGAAGGATTACTATGCATATCACACACATCGCTATGAATTAAATGCAATAAAGAAGATGTTTTTTCAATTTTTGGAAAAGGAGATCTTGTGATTTTAGTCTGTGCACATACTTTACATTTTTCATGCATATCATTTTCATGCTTAGGAATTAACTCTAAATTAGCCATATTATGCAATCTTCTAATATTCACATGTCCTAAATGATTATGCCACAAAGATGATGAATCAACCATATAAGCAGAAGAAACATTCATATTATTGATATTGAGTTTAAACATTCCTTCATACATGTATCCTTTCCCAACAAAGGTACCACCCTTAGATAATATAAATTTGTTTGACTCAAAAACAAGTTTGAAGCCAAACTTATTAAGAAGGCTACCAGATACAAGGTTTTTCCTAACTTCAGGAACATGATAAACATCAGTAAGAGTTAAAGTTTTTCCAGAAGTAAACTCTAGTTGCACATTGCCTTTTCCTTTAACTATTGCAGTGGAGGAATTTCCCATGTAAAGAACACTTCCATCATCCATTGCTTTATAAGATTTGAAAAGGCTACGATCCTTGCATACATGCTTAGTTGCACCAGAATCTATCCACCATGCATTATCATCTTCAAGAGCATTAATCTCAGATATCATGGCCACAAAATTTGTGTTCGAAACTTCTTTTTGTTTCTTCAGAAGTCGACAATCTCTTTTGAAGTGGCCAGTTTTTCAGCAGTGGTGGCATGTACCCTTCTTTTTCTTCTTATTGTTTTGATTCTCTTTGGAATCAAACTTTCTCTTTTGATTATTCTTAGGGTGATTAGAATGTTTAAACTCCTTCCCTTCCTCTACAATATTAATTTTAGAGGACGTAGTAGTCTGATCCTCAAAACTATTAAGCTTGAGTTCCTCTTCCATACGAAGACTTTGACCTAAGCCATCCAAACTAATTTCCTCTTTGTTATGTTTAAGACTTTTCTTATAGTCTTTCCAAGAGGGAAAAAGTTTATCAATAATTGAAGAGACAAAAACAGACTCATCTATTTTCATGTTATGTTGGTTGAATTGATCAAGAATATGCAAAATCTCATTATATTGTTCAACCACAAGTCTATTATCAACCATTCTATAATTAAAAAATTTAGAAGCTAAGAATTTCTTACTTGTGGCATCTTCCATCATGTACTTAGCCTCTAATGAGTCCCATATCTCTTTTGATGTAAGTTTGTTGTGATATTGATCAAACAAAGTATCAGACATGGCATTGCAAATGTGTCCCTTACACTCGTAGTCATCTTGCTCCCACTTATGTCGCACTCTGGTTTCTGTTAATGTCTCATTCTCATGTTCTTGAGGCTTTGGTGTTGTGAGAACATAGACCACATTAAGGCTTGTCAACAAGAAATGTAACTTTTTCTGCCAATGAATAAAGTTGCCACCATCGAACCGCTCCAATTTGACAAAATCTACTGCGAATTGTCGAAGAGATTAACTCGGTGCCATTGTTGCATAAATAACGTCTTAAGATTGTTGGTGGTAAACTTTTTGTGGGGAATGGCAAATGTAGAGAAATACAACAATAATGGTGGAACTTTATTATGTAAAGTAATCTGTTTACAACTAACTCTGTATGTAGGAAGAAACTGCAGAAATTTTGTGTGCTTCAAGGCACGTTACAAATGTCGCTTTCGTTAAGATGTTATTTGCCCCCACCAATTGAGTGATGCACATGGGTTAAACAAATACGCCTCTAGGATACAATGAAGCACTTGTTTGTTTGCTTGAGTTGTGCATCGACGAAAGCAAACCAGAATACTCTTGAATATTGCAAGCCTGCCAAGAAACAATATATTGTTCCTGCACAAAACAATATATTGTTCCTGCACAAAACAATATATTGGAATGTGAATGCACAAAAGAAACGGGTGTTTTGTGTTGAAATTCGTACTAGAAAGGAATGCTAACAAAAGAGTGGTGTAGGAGCATTCATTTCATGTCTAAATGGCTTAAACATGATCCCTATTTATAGATATACTTGTGCCCCCTCATTTGGGTTGTCATCTTTCATGATACCCCTTCATTCATGGCCATTGGATCTAGATTTGATTTTAATCAATGGTCCAAATTGAATCATCACCATTTCAAATGAAATGTCACCATGAAATGATGCATCTCTAAGTGAAATGTTGCCATGAAAAGTTATATCATTTAGTAAAAATATACATTTTCTACAAGACACAATTAAATGGATACGTCCTACAACAAGACATCATTTAATTAGACATGTCTTTAGTGAAAGGTACATTTTCTATAAGGCACAATTAATAGGACATGTCTTTACCATAAGACACATTTATTTTGAAAATTTTCCAACAATCAACACAACAACGACATTTGTCCAAAAAGGCCATCAAAGCCTTGGATATGGAACTAGACCAAATGTTGCATTAATACTTCAAGACAATAAGGTAACGTTTGTTTTTCTAGTATGAAATCTGAATGGATCTAAATTTTTCTAAAGTCTGAATTGGTCTAAATACGAAAATTTGAATTACATGTTTGTTTTTCTTTTTTTAATTTCGGAATATAAATGTCATCGTATTTTTTTATAATAAAAAAATATCTTAAATTTGATTATTTGACATTTATGTCTTTATAAATCAAAATAAAAGAGGATTCTATTTTATAGTTTTGGAAATAAGTTATATTATAGAGATATTTCTAGAATATAATATTTACTTATCATTCAGACCTTTTTCCATTCAAATAAAAGTCACAAAAGCTTGCTTTTCTATTTAGATGTGAATGTTTGAAAATCATACATAAGTTACAAAAAACAAACAAGCAAATTTTAAAATAGGTATTAAATTAGTAACATTTTAATTTCAGACATTTAACAAATAACCTCTAAATATGATAAGTAATTCATTTTTCTATGTCCCAAAAAATTATTTTTTGGTTAAATACTCTTTTAGTCCCTAGATTTTAAGTCTGTCCACCTAACTCTCATATAATTTTCCACTGCCCCATGTTTATCTTATTATGAGATTTTAGCTCTACAATTGTTGAATTTTTAACTTTTAAAGGGCAAAACAAAATTTTAGCTATTTACGACAGACATTAATGATTTGATTAATGTTTTAAAATACCTCATTGCATAGTAAGCCGAAACTCTGGAGACTAAAAATGACTTTATCCCAATATGAATTATTAGGATATTTCAATTTTGATGTGTGTGTGTGTGTGTGTGTGTGATTTTCTTTCCTTAGTCAGATCTATACTTAGAGTGTTGTCGTCTTCATCAGCAAAGACTAGTGTGACTAATGCAAAGTTTGAAGTGGAGTAATTCGATGGTACCAATAATTTTGGTATGTGGCAATGTGAGGTGTTGGATGTCTTATGTCGGAAAGAGTTGGATGTCGCCCTTGAAGAAAAACCTAACAAGATGGGTGACAAGGAGTGGATAAAGATTATTAGGCAGGCATGTGGTACTATTTGCTTATGTCTAGCTAAAGATCAAAAGTACTATGTCATGAGGGAGACATCAACAAAGAAATTGTGGGAGGTGCTGGAAGAAAAGTACATGAAAAAAAAGCTTTAAAAATAGGCTTTATACGAAGAAAAAACTCTATCGATTCACGTATACACTTGGCAAGTCGATAAATGACCATATGAACTCATTCAACAAGATATTGGTGGATTTACTAAATCTCGATGAGAAATTTGAAAATGAAGATAAGGCACTGTTGCATTTGAATTCCCTTCCTGATGAATATGATCATCTCGCCACTACTTTACTTCATGGGAAGGACAATGTCACATTCGATGTTGTATGTAGTGCGTTGTACAACTCTGAGACTAGAAAAAAAGATAGAAATGATAACAAAGATATAGTTTCGGAAGCATTAACAGCGAGAAGTCGTTGATGAAGCCGCAAACCTAGAAAAAGAAATAAGTCTAAAGGGAGGCACGCGAAAGATGAATGTACTTTTTGTCGCGAGAAAGAGCATTGGAAAAAAAATTGTCCTAAGTTATAAAAAGGTAAGGCTACTTCTTATGCATGTGTATCAGAGCATGATAATGAGTCAAACTTTACTGTAGTTAGCATGAAGTTGACATGTCACTTAGATAAATGGATTTTGGATTCGAGTTGTACTTATCATATGTGTCTTAAAAATGGCTGGTTTTTTAGCTTTAAAGAGCTGGACGGTAGAGTTGTTTTTATAAGCAATGACAATGCCAGTAAAATCATGGAAATATGTACAATCCAGTTAAAAACTTATTATGGCTCAATCCAAGTCTTAACGGACATTCGCTATATACCAAGCTTGAAGAAAAATCTCATATCATTAGGAGTCTTAGAATCTAAAGGGTTCACAATCACTTTGAAAGATAAATTATTGAAGGTAGTAGCTGAGGCGCTAATAGTGATGAAAGGCACAAGAAGAAATAACTTGTAATATTTTCAAGGGAGTACAATTATTGGATCAGCATCAACAGCTTTCTAGAAAAGATGTAGATTCAAAAGCAACCAAGTTGTGGCATATGCGTTTGGGACATGCTGGTGAAAAAGATTTGCAGACTTTGATGAAGCAAGACTTATTGAAAAGCGCAAATTCTTACAAATTGGAATTTTGTGAACATTGTGTTATGGGCAAGCAGACAAGGGTAAAGTTTGGTTCAGCAATTCACGATACAAAAAAGATTATAGACTATATTCCCAGTGACATGCGAAGACTACTAAAATAACTTATTTGCAAGGTATGCACTATTTTGTTACTTTGTTGATGATTATTCAAGAAATGTATGGGTGTATTTGATGAAAAACAAGAATGAAGTTTTGGGCATATTTCTGAAATGAAAGAAAATGGTCGAGACTCAGGCCAGTTAAAATGTCAAAATATTTCACTTAAACAATGGTCGTGAGTACAAGAATGATCCATTTTTACAAATATACCGAGATAAGGGCATTGTGTGCACTTCATTGTTCGAGATACACCACAACAAAATGGGGTGGCAGAAACATGAATCAGACTGTACTGAAGAAAGTTTAGTATATGTTGTCCAATGCTGGATTAGGCAAAGAGTTTTAGGCTTAGACAGTTGTATATGCGTGCCATCTGATCAACCGTTGCAATTAAGGGCAAAATACCCATGGAGATGTGGATTGATAATCCTGTTACTGATTATGATTCTTTATATATTTTTGGTTTCATTGCTTATTATCGTGTAAATAAATCTAAGTTAGACCCAAGAGCAAAGAAAACATTGTTCATAGGTATAACTGGTAGAATAAAAGGATACTGTCTCTGGTGTCCTGTTACAAAGAAGATCATTTTCAGTAGAGATGTGACTTTTAATGAATCAACCGTGTTGAAATAAAAAAATTCTTAAGAGAATGACAAAACCAGTAAAACTTTGCAGCAGATGGAGTTTGAAAAGGTAAAAGATCATCCAACATGTGTTGAGGAGACAGATAGTGATTCTCCATTGACCAAAGATGAAGAAGAGGTTTTGGCCCAAGAACCTTCACAGCAACAAGATTCAATTGCATGTAGAAAGCCATGAAGAGAGATTCGTAAGTCTACTCGCTTTATTGATATGGTGGCCTGTGCACTTCCAATTGTAGCTGTTGATATTCCTTCCACTTACAAAGAAGCAATAAGTAACCCTAAAAGTGTATAGTGGAAGCTAACAATGGATGAAAAAATGCAGTCTCTTCATAAAAATGGAACTTGGGAGTTACTTACACTACCCAAGGAAAAGAAGGCAATTGGGTGTAAATTAGTATATGCAAATAATGAAGGATTTCATCAAAAGAATAAATTTCTATACAAGGCTAGATTGGTAGCGAATGGTTACACTCCGAAAGAAGGAATAAACTACAATGAGGTATTTTTTCCAGTTGTGAAACACTCGTCTATTCGAATTTTACTAGTCATGGTTGCGTAATTTGATCTTGAACTAGTTCAGCTTGATGCGAAAACTGTATTTTTAAATGGTGATTTGGAAGAGAAAATTTACACGACTCATCCAGATGGATTCAAGGTTGCTAGAAAAGAAAATTGGGTTTACAAATTGACAGAGTCATTTTATGGATTGAAACAATCTTCGAGGCAGTGGTATAAACAATTTAATCAATTTATGAAGGGGCAAAGGTACACAAGAAATAAATTTGATCATTGTGTGCATGTTCGCAAGTTACAAAAGGAATCATTCATATATTTTCTCTTGTATGTTGATGATACGCTAATAGCATCCAAGAGCAAAGATTAGATTGAGAAGTTGAAGACTCAACTCATTCAAGAATTTGAGATGAAAGACATGGGTGAAGCGAAAAAGATTATTGGCATGGAGATATGCAAAGATAAAGCTCATGGTAAAGTCTGCTTGTCTCAGAAGCAATATTTAAAGAAAATACTACAACAGTTTGGCATGACTGAGCAGACAAAACCTGTGAGCACCCCTTTGGCTTCTCATTTCAAGCTTTCTACATAACTATCTCCTTCTTTAGATGTGGAACAAGAATACATGTTACAAGTTCCATATTCAAATGCAGTGGGTAGCTTGATGTCTACAATGGTGTGTACAAGGCCTGACATTTCACATGCAGTTGATATAATGAGCAAGTATATGCATAATCTTGGTAAAGGACATTGGCAAGCTGTGAAATGGATTCTACGGTACATTCAGAAGAGTCTGGATGTTGGTTTACTGTTTGAGTGAGATGATACACTTGGTCAAGGTGTGATCGGGTATGTCGATTTTGATTATGCTGGTAATTTGGACAAACGACGATCAACCACTAGATATGTATTTACTTTTGCTAGAGGGCTAATCAATTAGAAATCTACACTACAGTTTACATTTGCACTGTCAACCACAGAGGTCGAGTACATGACAATTATAGAGGTTGTTAAAAAGGCTATTTGGTTACAAGGCTTGCTTCAAAACATGGGATTGATACAGGAGCACATTAATGTGTATTATGATAGTCAAAGTGCTATTCACTTAATAAAGAACCAAGTTTATCATGCACGTACGAAACATATCAACGTACAATTTCACTTTGTGCGGGAAATTATAAATGAGAGGGAGATTCTTCTACAAAAAATTAAGACTGCAAAGAATTTCGCAGATATGTTAACCAAGGTGCTGACGGCGATCAAGTTTGAGTATTGTCTAAACTTGGTCAATATCCTGCAAATCTAAAACAGTGAGGAAGGTAGAGATTGGAGGATGATTCGATGTACTGGGAGTTCAGTAGTATTCAAGTCAAGGTAGAGAATTGTTGAAATTTTGACTTAAATATGGGAAAGTATAAAAGACAAAAATTAAGTCTTGAAAGCATGAAAAAGAAATAGTAAAAGTTTTGAAAATTTTCTTCATGTAATTCGGTGATGTTGAAAATTGAAGGTGGTAGCAAATTGCACATCCAGTTGTTTGACAAATATGCATGACTTTAATGCATGCAATGCAAGTTCTAGCTCCACATGATGATAGCTTGAAGAAGGATGGCAATTCATGCTCCTTTAGTCCAGAATGGTGGCTTGTCTCAATGAATTTTAGACCGAAGTTGTTAAAGATCAAGGCCCCTCATACACTATAAATAGAGAAGAGAGAAAGAGTTGCAAATCCATTCCGAAGAGTTTATGAGATTTGAGAGCAATTGCAAGTGAAGCAATTTGAGAGAGCTTCTACTTGAGCGTTCTAGTGGGGTTCCATTTGTGTGTATTGGGTTTTTTAGGTGTTGAGAGTTTTTTCTAATTTTGTAAATTCTCATTTGTTAGTAAAATTATTTTCCAGTCTTTATTCGTAGACGTAGATTGGGTTTTTTAGGTGTTGAGAGTTTTTTCTAATTTTGTAAATTCTCATTTATTAGTAAAATTATTTTCCAGTCTTTATTCGTAGACGTAGGCTTTACGCCGAACCACGTAAATTATTGTGTCCTATTTTTTTTACATTTATTTGTCACATTTATATTTCTTCAAAAGTTGTAGTCACCATAATATTGGTAATTGCTCAACCCGCGCTTCCGCAACACTCCATTAATTAATTGCATGTACATATGTTTGTTAGTATCCTTTGTTATTAAAATCGATGGGAATATAATTTTGTGCGTAACTTTATTTCAACCTGAAGAGTGGAGAACTGACGGGCACGATTGTGTGACAATATTAGCACTAATATTTTCCTAATATGCCTTATTTTGCTTAATTTACGTTTTGTAGTTCAACAAATGTGCAGTTTGTAAAAGTTTGGGAATTAGCCTAATGAGATCATCACTTGATGGAGAAAAGTTTTAAAATCAAGGTATATTAAGAAAAAAATCTAAAATTATTAGCGTGCAATGTTTATGTAAGCTTTATGTAGTTGTTATTCACTAAGTATACTAATTAAAGTATAATTTTCAATTGCAGCCTCGTCCATCAAGTGTTGCAACAGATGGATATGTTGTTGTTCTCTCAGCAATTATTCCTAATTTTTAATAGTCAAGAAAAGATTTTGAGCTCTATATACGATTTTTTTATAATTAAAATTTTCAAGAATATAGTACCTGCACTAAGAAAAAAATTTTAGTTTCAAATTTCGTTAGGAGACTAGGATCTCAATTGCCTTTTCGATTGGGGGTTTCCGGTAGAGCTAGCATTACTCATATTCTTTCAAAAACTGTTCTGCAACAGTAACCTTTTAGAGAAATATATTATCAACAGAAAAGAACGCAAAAAGTAGAGCGCGAGAGAGAGGTGCCAAAGAACAAACGACTAAGGAATGAAAATATTTATTGTTTTTAACTTTTATTCTCACCTTGATTACTCCGTTATTTCTGTACTTGGGCATTTTCTTTGCATTTTGCAGAAGAACAAAATAAAGGAAGGTTACAGCTCAGCTCAACCTATTGAGCTTCTGATCATCAACGGTGTGCCTTTGACAGAGGTGCCTCCCCCTGGTTATCAAAAGCCTAGAAGGCGGAAAAAAGATAGAGATCCTCTCATGGACAGCAGGAAAGTTGGATCACCTAATGGCTGGATGTATGAGCAGAGGGAAAGAGCCAATGTCAAATGTGTTGGTAAAGTTGACCAGGTTGTTTTAACGTTCGATTTCCTTTCATCAAATTATCTTAACATTTATCGTTTAGAAGCATATGGACATGAAGGTACAAATATCTAATGCGCGCGCGCGCACACATACATACATACATAGGTGCAAGTACTGTGACTGACTTTAAATGTTTCACAGGTGCAGTTTTATTATGAACCTAGGACAAAGTAGCAGTTCAGGTCAATTAAAGAAATTGACAAGCAATTAGAATTAAAGGGGAAAAAAATTCAATCAATCCTCAAGCACTACAAGAAAATGATCGGCAGAAGCTTGCTTATGTGAGTGAACCTGCAAAAGCAAATCTCTGTTTTGGCTTCTACTTAATTGTTGTTTTTCTTTTTTCATTTTTATGCAGATATGCAGGATTCTGGAGCAAGAAGAGGTGTATTGCTAACAAGCGAAGAAGAGGAGAAATCACCGGAAACGATCATCAGAGGCTTGAGGGTGCGTTTGGGATTGAGGTTGGGCAGCTGTAGCTTAAAAGCTACAGCACTAAAGTGTTTAGTAAACACTAGCTGCTGTAGCTTTTAAGCTATATTGATATAATTTTTCACTTGTATAATATAAAATTTATTATATCTTTAATAATTTTGATAAAATTATTATTTAAAATTTATGTTTACTATATATTATTAACTTTTATTTAATAATTACAGTTTTTTTTTCACAGCAGCTATAACTTAAAAGCTACAGCACCTCAATCCCAAACACACCCTGAGTCTCCACTAGTAATTGACCTCACTAGTGTGAGTGTTGAATCAACAATTAGAGCGGTTTTGGCTTCAATTTTAATTTTTGTTTAATTTTTTACCGTTGTATGCACATAGGCATACAGGATTTTGGTAGCAACCAACCTAAGAAGAGGAAAAATAAGCAGAAGCTTTTGACACCACCGATAGTTGACTCTACTAATTATGTAAGACCGAGCCTGCAGCAGGGAGCTTTAACCCGAAATCAAGCAACAAATCTAGGAAGGAAAAGTGGAAGAGGAAGAAAACAAATCTAGGAAGGAAAAGTGTGTGAGGAGGAAAGAAGCTGCTACAAAGCAAATTAATATTGACTTTATAAGCTCACCTACAGAAATAATTACATGGTCTCCTACTGATGTCAAGCCCGACCAGCGGGCCTCGTATATGGGACATGTCAAGGGTTTAGGCGAGCTTGATCAATATTGGGTTAATGCTTTTTAGGAGATCAGTAGTTCCAATAATCAAGAACATTATAAAAAAGAGCCACTAATTAATAGTTTGGCCTATGATTTTCATTGTATCCAAGGTGTTCATGAACACTATTATCAGATAAATCATGGTGTGTGATACTTTTCTTTTATTTTTATTTTTATTTTTTTCAATTCATCGTTCTGATTTTGTGACTTGAAGGATCAAAATCCATGGAATACTGAAAGGTAAAGAGGGTTCTTGGTCTGAACTCTAAGGAAGAAACTCTTACGAAAACTTTATTTACTTGCAGTTACTTTAGTATAGTAGAAAGAAGTAACAATCCCTTAGTTGGTTTGATTGACACCTCTTTCCCCTTACTTAAAGTTGGAGGATTCGAGTTTCTCCAGTAGCTTTGAGATTATTTTACTTGATTTCTTATACTAGGCTTTAGTGGGCTTCAGTTAAATTTATGCTAGGCTTTGATTTAACATTTATACAAATATATTGTATATAAATATTAAAAAAATCCAGTTGAAATAAAAAGGGATGACGTTGTGATTTTTGTTAATTGTAAAACTACATTTAAATTATTTTTCATATTTGTAGTCTCTTGTTTAGGTTAGCCTACAAGGGGTTGACCAATTATTTCTTAAGCAGCATTCTTTATCTAATCAATCGAGCTAGTAAAAGCCAAAGAAATTGATTTGATCTTTCCCTATCCTCCAATCTTTTAAAAGGATTAAAAAAATGAAAAAAAAATTTGTTTATGCCCCTGTGTTAGGAAATTGATGGGTAAAGTCAAGCCACAACTAAAATAAAATTAGAGAAAAATGAAAAATAAGCACATAGAGAGGACACCCGAACGTAGTTCGACTTTTCACCTACATTCACGGGCAAAGACAGAAGGATAATATTTTTAGTAGTGATGTGGAGTACACAAGTATTGAAATATTTTATCTTGCAATCCAATACCCTAATACATCGAATATTCTCACTTACTAAACTCTTGAAAGTTTTAATTATTTTGAGTTCTCTAAATCTCTCTCACAATTCTCAGCTCTCACTTCACAAAGAAAGGGTTTAATGCTCTCAATTTGAGATGATGCCAAGCTCTCAAATGAGAGCTTCCTTTTGTAGGCAACATTTGCCTAAAAGTTCCACAATTATGGGCTTTATAAAATAATATAAATTTGGTGCTGCTTTTATTGACTAAAGTTGTCAACTTCTGTTAAGCCACTGACTTTGACATTCTCCCACTTAGAGATATGATTTCGAATCAATCATGTCTCCACACTATCATTTCTACTTCGCCATTGTCATATTACTTACATTTTTGCTAGGCTACAAAACAATCTACTTCATACAAACTTATAAGCATTGATTGGAATATATATGAGAAGGGTCCGGAATATACTTCTGTAGCATCGAAACATGAAAAAAATCATGGACTCGTGATCACTCTAGAGGTAAAACCAAACGGTAAGCAATCGAACTAACAGCTGAATAATCTCATATGGGCCTATATACCAAGGGCTCAACTTTCCACGTTTTCCAAATCGAAGTATGCCCTTCCAAGGAGAAATCCATAAGAAAACTTTATCACCCACTACAAACTCAAATGGTCTCCGACACTTATCAGCATAGCCCTTCTGTCTGTCCTACACTGCCTTTAATTTTTCTCTCATGACATTAATCTTCTCATTAGTACTCTGGACGATTTTTGGCCCTAACAATTGTCTTTCCCTGACTTCATCCCAATAAATTGGAGTCCTGCATTTTCTTCCATATAGAGCCTCAAATAGTGTCATCTGAATACTAGACTGATAACTATCATTATAAGCAAACTCCATCAAAGGCAGGTACGTATTCCAATTACCTTAAAACTGCATGACACATGCTCAGGGCATATCCTCTAAAATCTTAATAACCCTCTCTAATTGCCCATCTGTCTATGGATGAAAAGTGGTACTAAAATTTAATTTAGTACTTATAGCCTGTTGTAGAGATGGCCAAAACATGGAAGTAAACCGTGAGTCTTTATCTGAAACAATAGATATAGGAGCTCCATGCAAATGTATTATTTCTCTTACATACAAATTTGACATCCTATCATAAGAGTACATGCTTTTGTAACACAGAAAGTGAGTAGACTTTGTGAGACGATCAACAATAACCCATACACTATTATAGCCACTACTAGTACGAGAAAGTCTTATTACAAAATCCATGGTGATGTGTTCTCATTTCCACTCAGGAATAGACAGTGGTTAAGATTCTCTCGTAGGTCTCTGGTGTTCTGCCTTAACTTGCTGACAAGTTAAACAGTGTGCCACAAACTCTGCTATTTCTCTCTTCATCCCTTGCCACTAATAATACTCCTTCAAAATATGATACATTTTCGTGCTGCCTAGATGCATAGCACATGCTGAATTATGTGCTTCTTCTAAACTTTGGTTCTTCAAATCTGAATTATTCAGCATATAGAGCCTACTGCCCATAACTAAATTACCATCATCTCTCGGTGAAAAGTCAGTTTGTAGTCTATTCTTCACATCTTTTTTATTTTAATCAATTTCATATCTTGATCCTGCACCTCTCAAATTTGATCAATCAAAATTGGCATAGCCTGAAAATGTGTCAAAAGTGCTTTATTCTGACTTACTGCCAATTATGTACCCAAAGACCTCAAATCAATCAATAACGGAAGGTAGGATACTTTTATGTGGGAGACCAAACTCAAAGACTTTCGACTAAGAGCATCAATTACCATATTCGCCTTGCCTGGTTTTAGATTTAATTCTTTTTGTATGTATAAGTACTTTAGACTTTTGTGATCTGTATAAATCTCACAAGTAGCTTTATATAAATAATGTCTCCAAGTCTTTAAAGCAAACACCACTACTGCGAGCTCTAAATTATGTGTTAGATAATTTAGTTCATGTTACGTAAGTGGTCAGGAAGCGTAAGCAATTTCTTTTTCATGCTACATCAATACAAAGCCTAATCATATCTAGATGCATCGTTGTAAACTATGAATCATTTTGTACTTGATGAAAGTGTAAGAATTGAAGCTAAAGTCAAATTTCTTTTGAGTTCTTGGAAAACTTTATTCACAATCATCTGTCCACTCAAATTTTGCTTTTTTCCTTGTTAGTTTTGTTAGAGATAAAGCTATCCTGGAAAAACCCTCAACGAATCTGCAGTAATAACCTGCCTAGCCAAGAAAACTTATGACCTCAGATACACTGGTCAGACGTTCTCAATTCACTACAGCTTCTATTTTTTGAGGATCAATATAAATATCATCAACAGAAATCACACGGCCCAAGAATATAACTATGTTTAACCAGAATTGACATTTACTGAATTTAGCATAAAGCCACCAATGTCTCAAGGTTTGTAAAGCAATCCTTAAGTGTTTTGCATGTTCCTCTTTGCTGTGTAAATATATCAGGATGTCATCAATAAATCCAATAACAAACTGGTCCAAATAAGGATGAAACGCTCAGTTCATGAGATCCATAAATTTTTTCGGGGCATTAATTAACCCAAATGACATCATCAGAAACTCATAATATCCATAACGAGTCCTGAATGCGGTTTTAGGTACATCAGCATCTCTAATCTTTAGTTGATGATAACCCAAACGTAAATCTATCTTCGAGAAAATTGTCTCACCTTGTAGCTAATCAAATAGATCATTAATTCGAGGAAGCGGATACTTATTACGAATAGTGGCTTTATTTAATTGCTTGTAGTCTATACACAATCTCATAGTTTTGTCTTTCTTCTTCAGAAATAACATTGATGCTCCCCGCAGAGATACACTAGGTTTGATGAAGCCCTTATCGATTAATTCTTGTAACTGTATTAATGAAGCCCTCATCGATTAATTCTTGTAACTGTACATTCAACTCTTGTAGCTCTAATAGAGCCATCCTGTATGGGGCAAGAGAAATGGGGGCTATTCCTAGAATCAAATCAATAGTAAAATTTACATCTCTATTAAGTAGAAAACCAGGAAGGTCGTCCACATGAATATCTTTTAGTTTCACATCACTAACTCGGCTATCAATAACATAAGCCAAATAAGTAAAACAACATTTTTTGGGTAATCGTCTAGGAGAAATAGTAGATATCACAAAAGAAGGCAGGATCCATCATTCAACATAGAAAATGATATCAGATTCTCCAGATTTTCTGAAAATTAGCTCTTTCAGAAAACATTCCATTGTAGCATGATGATTTGCTAACCAATTCATCCCTAATACAACATCGAAATCATGAATGTCTAATGGAATCAGGTCTGCTACCATATCTTTATTACCCACTCTTAGCACGCAATCTCAAAATATACTCTCAGCCAACAAAGAATTATCTACCGGTGTAGCCACTATTAAAGTACAATCTAATGACCTTATATTTCTATTTGCATGCATGACAAATGTGTGAAAAATAAAAGAATATGTAGATCCCAAATCAATTAAAATATATGCCTTATGGAAAAAAATAGTCAAAATATATGTCACAACATCTGGTGTAGCATGGGCCTCATGCTGGGTCAGAGCAAATACACGTGTTTGGGTATATGGTCTATTTGGCTGGCTCCTTTGTTGACTACCACTAGCCACTCCTGCATTAGACTGAGACTTGTTGGAAAATATGTGTCCTCTTCTCTGGGAACCTCTTCGCCCTTGAAACTAACTACTGCCACTCTGAAGGCAATGAGGGTTTTGACCTGCCACAAAACTATTGCTCGATGTCAAGTTTGGAAAATCTTTCTTCAAGTGTCCTCGCTGTCCACACTAAAAGCAATGTGATGAACCACTCAAACATTGTCCCTTGTGGAGTTTCCCACAAATATTACATTGAGGACAATTGTCTCTACCTACATTACAGCCTTGCTGAATGCTGTCGTGACTACTGGAAGGTCTCTTCCATTCGAGAAACTCTAGGCGTTGGTTGTACTGCTGGCTAGTTGAGAAACCTCTATGTTCCATCTTTCTCCCTTGAGTTCTACCACTAGTTTCTCTAATTGGCCAGGTAAGGCCCCACTTGTGCTGTTGCGATTCAACCCTTTGTGCTTCTTTATGACTCTTCTCGATTCATGTAGCAACTTTAACTAGTGCACCAAAATATGTCCATTATGTTCCTATTACTATAGTCTTTATGTCCTCTCAAAGGCCCTATTTAAACCATCTACGTTTATCTCTCTCATTCAACACAGTGAATTGGGCAAATATCAATAACTCAGAAAATTTACGCTCATACTCTTCTACTGTCATAGATCCCTGTACAAGTGTTATAAAATCATTCATCATGTCTTCCTAATAAATTGCGGGAAAGAATTTATCAGTGAACTGTATTTGAAAATCTACCCAAGTAACAGCTCCATGTCCCTCATATCGACTTAACAGAGATATCTACCAACGATATACATTACCCTTTAGCAGAAACTCAGTGAAGGATAACCTTTTTTCATCAATACATCTTATCACACAAAAAATTCTATGCAGTCTGATTAACCATGATTTTGAACTCACAAGGTCAGTTGTGCCCTTAAAAGTTATAGCCCCCAAATCACAAGCACGTTTAATGGTGTTTTGTGTACCTGTACGAACTTCAACCTCCCTCCGAGCAACATTAACAACAAATTCTTCAAATCTATCCATAAATTGATCCAATGTAAGTCTCGTTACTGGCTCATGATGGATATATGGATTTTACTAGGGTTAAGGTTGTGGCTCATGTGCATATAGTATTGACTCATCTACAGTATCTTCTAAAGGTTTCTCTCTATTCTCTGGTTATATAGGTGAACCCTGATCTGCTACAGATCTCGTGCAGAGTCGGCCACGTCTACATATGCTGATATCTATAAAATGTCATTGTATCATTAGATGACGTATAAATAGAGCTGGCAAAATTTGACACGACCCGAATACCCGACACGAACCCGATACAAATAAATGAGTTTGGGTCGTCAAATTTGTTGTTGGAAAATATGTGTCCTCTTCTCTGGGAACCTCTTCGCCCTTGAAACTAACTACTGCCACTCTGAAGGCAATGAGGGTTTTGACCTGCCACAAAACTATTGCTCGATGTCAAGTTTGGAAAATCTTTCTTCAAGTGTCCTCGCTGTCCACACTAAAAGCAATGTGATGAACCACTCAAACATTGTCCCTTGTGGAGTTTCCCACAAATATTACATTGAGGACAATTGTCTCTACCTACATTACAGCCTTGCTGAATGCTGTCGTGACTACTGGAAGGTCTCTTCCATTCGAGAAACTCTAGGCGTTGGTTGTACTGCTGGCTAGTTGAGAAACCTCTATGTTCCATCTTTCTCCCTTGAGTTCTACCACTAGTTTCTCTAATTGGCCAGGTAAGGCCCCACTTGTGCTGTTGCGATTCAACCCTTTGTGCTTCTTTATGACTCTTCTCGATTCATGTAGCAACTTTAACTAGTGCACCAAAATATGTCCATTATGTTCCTATTACTATAGTCTTTATGTCCTCTCAAAGGCCCTATTTAAACCATCTACGTTTATCTCTCTCATTCAACACAGTGAATTGGGCAAATATCAATAACTCAGAAAATTTACGCTCATACTCTTCTACTGTCATAGATCCCTGTACAAGTGTTATAAAATCATTCATCATGTCTTCCTAATAAATTGCGGGAAAGAATTTATCAGTGAACTGTATTTGAAAATCTACCCAAGTAACAGCTCCATGTCCCTCATATCGACTTAACAGAGATATCTACCAACGATATACATTACCCTTTAGCAGAAACTCAGTGAAGGATAACCTTTTTTCATCAATACATCTTATCACACAAAAAATTCTATGCAGTCTGATTAACCATGATTTTGAACTCACAAGGTCAGTTGTGCCCTTAAAAGTTATAGCCCCCAAATCACAAGCACGTTTAATGGTGTTTTGTGTACCTGTACGAACTTCAACCTCCCTCCGAGCAACATTAACAACAAATTCTTCAAATCTATCCATAAATTGATCCAATGTAAGTCTCGTTACTGGCTCATGATGGATATATGGATTTTACTAGGGTTAAGGTTGTGGCTCATGTGCATATAGTATTGACTCATCTACAGTATCTTCTAAAGGTTTCTCTCTATTCTCTGGTTATATAGGTGAACCCTGATCTGCTACAGATCTCGTGCAGAGTCGGCCACGTCTACATATGCTGATATCTATAAAATGTCATTGTATCATTAGATGACGTATAAATAGAGCTGGCAAAATTTGACACGACCCGAATACCCGACACGAACCCGATACAAATAAATGAGTTTGGGTCGTCAAATTTGACACAATTATTAAATGGGTCGGGTCCGGGCCAACACGACTTTTTTTCGTGTCGGGTTAGGGTCGAAATTTTTAATCCATTTACCCGATCAATGACACAATTATTAAACGGGTAAACGGATCGTGTCAACCCGAACCCTCTAACACGACCCATTAAAATATGACATTTTTTACATTTAAAAAAATAAAAATACATTTATAATTAAAATAAATAAAATAACATAAAGAAATAAGCTTTAAGATTTTAACATATTGCACGCCAATTGATGAAAGTTTCTAGCCACTAATTAAAAAAATAATTTCAGCCTAAAAAATCTAGATTGTTGCCAATTAAAAATTAAGACAAAAAAATTGCCAATGCCACAATCCATATAACTTCGATCTTATCCACCCACCACCCCCACTTTCTTTTTCACCAGCAAACACTTGATTAAATCTCAAGTTCAATTCCAGTTAGCTGTAAGACTTTGATCGGCTACTCTTGAGATCAAACATTCATGGTTAGGTTAGTTTAAAAAGCAATTTCTCAATTATTTCAATATTGTTTGCATTTTTTAATGGGTTTTGTTTTCTATTGCTTTTTTCACCCGTTCGGTTATAGCTTTTGCAGTTTGGTTTGAAAGTAATTTTTTTTTAAATTTGTTTAAATTTTTTTTACACTTAATTGCATTCCTCTATTATAACTTAATGTTACAATCACTATTGATATGATTTTTTTGGTATAGAAGTAACATGACACTTAATTGCATTCATGGTTAGGTTAGTTTAAAAAGCAATTTCTCAATTATTTCAATATTGTTTGCATTTTTTAACGGGTTTTGTTTTCTATTGCTTTTTTCACCCGTTCGGTTATAGCTTTTGCAGTTTGGTTTGAAAGTAATTTTTTTTAAATTTGTTTAAATTTTTTTTACATTTAATTGCATTCCTCTATTATAACTTAATGTTACAATCACTATTGATATGATTTTTTTGGTATAGAAGTAACATGACACTTAATTGCATTCATGGTTAGGTTAGTTTAAAAAGCAATTTCTCAATTATTTCAATATTGTTTGCATTTTTTAATGGGTTTTGTTTTCTATTGCTTCCTTCACCCGTGTGGTTATAGCTTTTGCAGTTTGGTTTGAAAGTAATTCTTTTTAAATTTGTTTAAATTTTTTTGACACTTAATTGCATTCCTCTGTTATAACTTAATGTTACAATCACTATTAATATGATTTTTTTTTGGTACAGCAGTAACATGGAACCGGATCCAAATAATAATAATTCAACTAATATTGAAGCCTTCTTACATGGACATCAAGTGAATTTGGAGGAATTAGAGCAAGATGGTGACAATGATGTTCCAAAGAAACAACGCAAGAGGAGAAGAACATCTAAAGCATGGGGTATGTTCACTAAATTGCCATTAGATGCATATCAGGATGGAAAGGAAAGGTCGATGTGTGTTTGTGGACAAGTTTACATTAGCGAAAGTAATTATGGGACTGGTAACATGCTTAAGCATATTAAAAAATGTCCTAAGTTAAAAAAGTCACGTCACCCTTGTCAAATGATTTTAGACCATTCAAGTTCTATAGGTTCATGTTCTTTAGAATTTGATCAGGTTGTCTTTCGTGAGCTGTTGTCTGCAGCAATTGTGAAGCATGGGTTACCTTTTCAGTTTGTTGAGTTTGATGCAATTAGGACTTGTTTTGAGTTTCTGAATTCCGAAGTACAAAATATTTCTAGAAATACAGCAAAAGCGGATATCCTAAAAGCTTATAATGCAGAAAGACTTAAGATTAAAGCTATGTTAGAGGAGGTTCCTGGTAGAATTTGTTTCACCTCTGATTTGTGGACTGCATGCACTACTGATGGATACATGAGTCTCACTGCACATTTTATTGATAAAAACTGGGTTTTACAAAAAAGATTGTGGAACTTCACCTTGATGCCATCTCCACACACTGGACTTTGTTTGTCTGAAAAGTTATTATCTTTATGGACAGAATGGGGTGTTGAGAAAAAAGTGTTTTCTATAACATTGGACAATGCTTCAGCTAACAAGGCATGTGTTACTATGTTGAAATCTAAGTTGAAAATTAGGAAAGCTTTACTGTCTAATGGTGATTATTTACACATGCATTGTTGTGCTCATATTATCAATTTAATTGTTTAAGAAGCAATAGAGGGAGAACTTTATAAAATTCGTGAAAGTGTGAAATATGTGAAAGTATCTCAAGGTAGAAAACAAAAGTTTTTGGAGTGTGTTAATCAAATGTCCTTGGATAGAAAAAAAAGGCTTGAGACAAGATGTCCCTACAAGATGGAATTCCACTTATATTATGCTGGATTGTGCACTTTACTACAAAAGTGCTTTTTTCACTTAGCTTTAAGTGATTCTAATTATAAGTACTGCCCTTCAGAAGATGAGTGGAACAAATTGGAGAGAATTAATAATTTTTAGTACTTTTTTATGAGATTACTTGCATATTTTCTGGATCAAAGTACCCCACTTCAAATTTGTATTTTCCAAAAGTATTTGCAGCTTGTGTAACTTTGAGGGAATACTCAGAAAATAGAGATGGGTATATGAAAGACATGGGGAAGAGGATGCTTGAAAAATTCATGAAGTATTGGTCTGACTTTTGTACAATTTTGACAATAGCTGTTATTTTGGATCCTCGTTACAAGTTACAATTTGTTGAATGGGCATACAAAAAGGTTTATGGTGAAAATTCCAATGAGTTAAAAAATATTAGAGAGAAGTTGTTCTCATTGTTTGATGAATATATGCTCATTTCGACCCAGTCTACCAATACATCTTCCATGCAAGGTTCTGTTTCTCACTCAAATGAGAATGATGATAGAAAGGGCAGAGGAAAATTGGATTCATGTCTTGAGGTTAGTTTTATTTATTTATATAGATATTTTTAATCGCAACTTATTCTTGTTTACTTCATAATTACATTTTATGTTTGATGAATTTTAGTTACATTTCATGTTTGTTGAATTATTCCTTTTTTTTTATGTATAACAGGAATTTGATAATTTTGAGAGCATGGAATCTAGTTGTACCCAAAAAACTCAGCTGGAGCTTTATTTGAGTGAACCGCGAGCTGATAGGAGCAGTCACTTGGACATTTTAAGTTTTTGGAAAGATTACCAAGTTCGTTATCCTGAGCTCGCTTCTATGGCTCGTGATGTCTTAACCATTCCAATATCAACAGTTGCATCTGAATCAGCCTTTAGCATAGGTGGTCGGGTTATAGGTGGTCGGGTTCTTGATCAATTTCGGAGTTCACTTAAGCCCAAAACAGTGGAATCAATAGTTTGCAGTAGTGATGAAAAGTAAGAATCCATATTATACTAGGATTAGTTTCCTTATTAACTAAAGTTTAAGACTTTTAAATTCCTTTCTAATTTAGAATTTTGTTTCCCTTTCAATTTAGGATTTTGTTTTTACTTCATGAATTAGGATAATTACTACTACTATAAATAGCTCCCTCTTGTAGCCTTTGAAAGAAAAGAATTTTGAGTTTAATAATATTTCAATTTTCAAATCTCTTTGTGAGTATTTGAACAGTTAATTCTCGGTATTCTATGGAATCAACGAGTATTAATCCCTAAGTTCGCGGTATTCTTTTGAATCAACGTGAATTTAGTTGTTCTTTTGTTCCGGTATTCTTTAGAATCAACGGAATATTTTGAACATTAAACTTCCGCTGCATCAGCTTGATATCAGAGANCAGGTTTAATCATTTACTAATTTCTCTTTTTTTTTAATTTATATTTGCATTAAAATATACTTATATTTTTTTAATTTTAAATCAATTTGCAGGTGCTAACTATCAGAACTCGCATATTAAAGATGATTCTCCATTTTTTGTGAAGGATAAGCATATATATGGACTGTGGCAGTCTATTTTGTAAAATTCTATGTAGATTTATAACTTTTGTTTTTGATAGATATACATTTAGAACTTTAATGGTCGAAATGTGTAATATTTTGGTACATATATTTTATAATATTAATATATTATATTATTTACATATATATATATATATAATGGATTGCAATTTGCGTCAATTGTGAGTGCAATATTTTATGTAAATATTGTTTAATATATAAATATTAAACGGGTTATTGGGTAACCCGTTTATTTTCCGTGTCGGGTTTGGGTTTCAATAGTTTGACACGATTATTAAATGAGTCGGGTTTGGGTCAGCTTAAATTTGACACGACACGAAACTGACACGACACGAACACGACACGATGACCCGTTTTGCCACCTCTACCTTTAACGACTCGGCTTGAGCACGTGTAAGGCTTGTGACTTATTGAAGTTGAAACGGCATTTCGAGAAGTCGTTTAAAAGAGCAATAATAAAACCCATCGAAACGCAGCTTTCCACGTCGTTTCACTTATACAAAGCCATCCCCAAAACGCAACAATCACATGTCGTGTTGGTCAATTCTGATTTGCTTCACCAGATACTCAGCACATTATTCTTAAATATCGTAAATTACTAGAACGCCCAGAGGGAAGCCAACAATACTGGCAATCGGCAAAAATCTTCCTTATCCATGGTGATTAGGCTTTAAAAACATTCTAATAATTATCATTAGACAGACCAAATTGTTAACAATGTTCCATATCATGGAGCTATTATAATTTGTAAATAGCACTCTCTACAACTTCGAAAATGAACCACCGATGGTCAAGTTATATGTTGTTGGAGCTAATGGAGTCAGTACTGGGGAAATTATGTATGGCTTCTTTTCTAAGTTACAGTTTTAGGAAAGCAGGAACCCTTTTTAGTATTTGATTTTGTTTTATTTGCTTCTCTATAACATCAAATTAATATGATGATGAAAACAGGACTTTGATATCCAGCGATGATCATGAATGACATTAAAATTGTAAAACACGGAGAATTCTAAAAGGTTCATTTGTTTTCGAAATAAGCTTTAATTATGAATTAATTCTTGGTGGGTCCTTTTGACAAAGAAATTCATAGCTAGAATAATTATATACACATTTAATTCATTAATATTATCAAATTTATATCCAGGATCAAATTATTATCCATTCTAGACAATCAATTGAACCAATACAGATGAGACCTCTTCGATTGGATGAGGAAGTTACTTTTTGACCATTTAATGATATGTGATCCACTATTTCTCTAATATAAAAGGCGAAATGTGGTGTAATTGAAAGTATATGGCAAGTAAGAAGGTTGTTGGGAATTCAAAAATCCCATCCGAAGATTGTAGATTCATATATGAGTTAGATTCATACAGAGTTCTGACATATAGAGTATATGTATATATACACATATATATACACGTAAGGTTTATATAGTTCTCTTTGCAAGCGTCAATGCATGATTAGTATCATGTAGGATGAATTAGTATAAAGAAGAATAATATTTTACTTTGGGTTATTATTATTAAGTTATAATTAATACAAACTTTACTTTGATGTTCAAGTGGATGTGTGTTGCTTAAACAACGAACATACAGAACCGAAGTTCTGATCTTACACACAAATACAGCCACACAAATACAGTTTACACACAAATGGTCGATGGACCATGGCTATAAATAGCCAAACTCACTTTGTAAATCTGGCATCCTTTTTCTTTGAAGAAGAAACAATAATACTTAAAAAGCATCTTCTCTCAAATTCATTTTTAAAGATTATTTTTATATTTATTGTTTTAGAGATTATGGTTCGACTATGGACATTATTGGATATTATTGATTTTCTTTTGGAAATAGTAATAAGATTTAATGTTAGGAGACTTCATTCCAAATTCCTTTTCCAATTCTTGGATGAATTTGAAGTGTCACACAAAATGTCATAGAGCCAAAGTTATTTGAGCAAGAAAGGAGCTACATGATATAAATAAGATATCATGAGGCATGTTAGAAAATCGATGGGTGAAGCATGGCCACAGTTAAAATAAAATTAGAGAAAAAAATGAAAATAAGCACACACAGAGGACACCAGAAATTATGTGATTCGGCTATTAACTTACGTCCACGATTGAAGATAGAAGGCAAATATTTCACTAGTGAAATGAAGATTACGAGTATTGTAATATTTTTGACTCATTACCCAATACCTCAATACATCCAATCTCTCACTCACTAATCACTAAACTCTCACTTGACTTTTTCTCTTCTCCAAATGGATCTGAAAAAGAAGAGAAGAATTAGACGCTGAAATGAGGAGGAGCATCCTCCTTTTATAGCTAAAATTTGGCTATTGTGCACTCTATTATTTATTTTATTTATTTATTTATTATTATTATTTTCTTTTCAAACTACCCGGCCCCCTATTTCTTCTTCAAATATATCAGCTCCATTTTTTTTCTTCTTCTTTTTCAAGAGAAGCTGCTGCCAAACCATTTTCCCTTCAAACATTTACAACTTCTAGATTGGTGGGCTTCTAGAATTTAGCACGCCAACTTTGACATTCTCCCACTTGGAGATTTGATTGAGAACAAATCAATCTCCACACCATCCTTTCTACTTCGTCATTGTCATGTTGCTTGCATTTTTGCTAGGTCACATGAGGATTTACTCCATACAAACTTGTCAGAATTGATTGGTTTGGTCATAACATCTGTTGGGTTCTCCTTTTTATGGATTTTTTTTTGTAAATTCACACTTCCATCTTCCATTACTTCTCGAACGAAGTGATACTATACTTTTATGTGCTTTGTTCTAGAATGAAAGGTTGGATTTCTTGCAATGTGTAAGGCACTCTGATTGTCACAAAACACATGAATTTTCTCTTATTTGTGCCCAAACTCCTCCAATAACCTTTGCATCCAAATAGCTTCCTTGTAAGCTTGTGTATCTGCCATATATTCTACTTCTGTTATAGATAGGATCACAACGATCTGCGATTTTGAAACTCAACTTACAGTTGCTCCTATAAGTGTAAACATATAGTCAGTAGTAGATTTTCTTTTATCAATGTCTCTTGCAAAATATGAATCCACATAGCTCCTGACAGTAAACTCTAATCCTCCATAACACAAAGCAACATCTGAGGTTCCTTTGATATATCTCATAATCCTTTTCACAGTTTTTCAATGCTCTCCACTAGGATTCACCATGTATCAATTGACTGCTCCCACTGCTTGTGCAATGTCCAATCTTGTACAAATCATAGTGAATATTAAACTTTCTACTGCTGATGCATACGGTACTCGAGACATCTCCTTCCTTTTTGCTTCATTGGTAGGACACAAACTTGATGATAACTTGAAATTATTAGGAAGTGGAGTAGAAATTGACTTACAATCTTGCATATTGAAGTGCCTCAAGATTTTCTTCAAGTAATTCTTCTGAGAAAGCTAAATCTTCATGTTATTTCTGTCTCGGTGAATTTGCATCCCTAGAATCTTTTTTGCTAGTCCTACGTCCTTCATTTTAAACTCTCTAACTAATTATGCCTTTAATTCTTGAACGGCCTGTTACCAGCATGTCATCCACATACAAAAGCAAAATGATGAAATCATTATCCTCAAACCTCTTGTAATATGCACAATGGTCTGAACTGAATCTGTATTATCCAAGGCTCAGGATTAAGGAATTAAATCTCTTATACCAACACCTTGATGCTTGTTTGAGATCGTATAAAGATTTACTCAACTTACAAACCAAGTTCTCTTTGGCTGTTTCAGCAAAACCTTCTGGTTGGAGCATACAAATCTCTTCTTCAAGTTTTTCATGAAGAAATGTAGTTTTCACATCTAATTACTCTAAATGTAGGTCAAATGTAACACATATTGCCAAGATTACTCTGACTGTCGTAAGTCAAACTACCAAGAAAATATCTAATTGAAGTCAATACCTTCTTTCTGAGCATATATTTTCACCACCAATCTTGCACGATACCGTTCCACTTGGTCATTACCATCACACTTGATCTTATAGGCCCATTTATTTTCAATGGCTTTTCTTTCACACGGTAGTGGTACAAGTTCCTATGTCTTATTTTTTTTATAGAACTTCAATTTCTTCCTACATTGTTGTCATCTTTAAAGCAGCAACTGGACTGTTTAAAAATGTTAACCTAAAAGGCTATATATAATGTAATTTTGATGATAACAAACATGTACATTAAGTAATTTAATAAATACTGTATTTCACATTTTCACTAGTTTTTTAAGGATAATATTTATGCAAGTGAATCAAGTGAAATCAAGATTGAAAACACTCAACGGACAACGGCGACATTAAGAATATAGTTTAGAGCTCAACGAACAAATTAATGCGATAAATTCTTGTAAAGCTGGTATGATTTAATTGATGCATGATTTAGCATTTGAGAAACTCAAGAGATTAATTTAATTAAATATTTTTCATAAACTAAAAGGTTTTATTTTTATAAAGTAAAGTATTTTGTGGATTTAAGTAATTTGGACTTAAATGCTAAGATTTGAAATCTTTAATTTTAATAAGTATTAAATTTCGGAGTTGGACGTTTTTACAAACATTTGAAATGTTTTGGGCCATACTATAATTTATGAATATTTTGGACTAAAGTGAAAGGTTTTGTGAACTTTGAAAAATATAGGTATTATGTTGAAAATGACCTTTGTGCCAAATAATAAAATCTTTGGGGCCATAACATAATTTCAGAAAGTTTGGGAAAGTAAACTATTCTTAGGAAGTTCTGAAATTGGACCTATTTGTAAAGTTTTATGACATTTTGGGTCATAGTATAATTATAGAAAGTTTTAGGTCAAAGTGTAATTTTAGTGAACATTATTATTGTAGTAAAATTCAAAAATAACGGTAATATCACTGTTCCTGAGCGGCTAACCGAATAATCAAGCGGCTAACCGCTTGGGTGCGGGAATTTACCTATAACGGCTAGTTTTCGGGTTTTAACTATAAAAACTCAACTCAAACTTCATTCTAACAACAAATGCAAGCAAATATAACATAATACAACATATATTGAGCTTCCAAAACGTAAATCATCATTGATTGAATCATTATTGAGTTATTAGTTGCATATCCACTCTTAAAGAGAGTTTTTGTTGTAATTTTCATTTCTTATCAAATTGTGAGTACGTGTGGGCAACACTTGGGGTGAAAAGATTTGGGAGATAATTTCTTTGTTGTAAAGGTTCATTGACACCTTGGAAGTCAATTGTAAAAACTTGAAGTTTTGGGAGGCTTGGATAGTGAAATCTTCGAGCTTGGTTGGCTTGGAGGCGTGGACGTAGGCGGAGATTGCCGAACCACGTAAAAATCCGCGTGTTTGTCTTTCTCTTCCCTTGCTCTTTTATTTCATTAAGGCGTTAGATTGATTTATTGTGCGAATTGTATTGCATTATTTTTAAAAACCCAATTCACCCCCCTTCTTGGGTTGCGTTACTTGCATTTCATTTGGTATCAGAGCAAAGTGCTCTTGTGTAGAATTAACCGTCTAGAGTTAAAAATCCATGGCAACCCATAATGACTCAACCTTTAGGGAAGGGCAATCCACAATTAGACCACCGTTCTTTAACGGTAATGACTACCCATATTGAAAAACTAGGATGATAATTTATTTACAAGCTTTAGATTATGAAATTTGGGAAATTGTTTGTGATGGTCCATTTATGCCTTTGACTAAAAACAAAGTCGGGGAAGATATTCCAAAACTTTCACGGGAATAGAATGAATTGGAAAAGAGAAAAGCTTCTCTAAATTCCAAAGCCATGAATGCCTTGTTTTGTGCACTTGATAAGAAAGAGTTTTATAGAGTGTCTAGTTGTGAAAGTGCTAATGAAATTTGGCACAAACTTGAAGTTGTTTATGAAGGCACGAATCAAGTGAAAAAGTATAAAATTAGTAGGTACTCTTGGCAATATGAATTGTTTCAAATGGAACAAAATGAAAGTGTGTATTCTATGTATACTAGATTTACGGACATAATGAACACTCTAGGAGCCCTAGGAAAGACCTTTTCAAATAGCGAGAAAGTTAAGAAAATCATTAGGTCATTACCTAAGGAATGGAGACCAAAAAGGACCGCCATTGAGGAAGCTAAAGATTTGAATATCTTACCTATTGATGATTTAATTGGTTCTCTTATTTCTTATGAGGAAGACATGGCAGCCGAAAGAGGCGATGATGAGAAGAAGAAAAGCATTGGTCTCAAAGCCTCAAAACATGAGAGTGATGAGGAAAGCGAACTGGATGAGGAGGAGATGGATATACTGGCTAGGAGGTTCAGAAAACTTTTTAAGAAACCTGGTGAGCGAAGAAAATTTAGAGACCTCAAGAATCGAAAGGAGAAGAAGGAAGTAATCAAATGTTATGAGTGCAAGAAGCCTGGCCATATAAGAACGGAATGCCCTCTTCTCAACAAGTTCAAGAAGAAAGCAATGGTAGCCACATGTGATGATAGCGATGAGGAAACAAGTGATGATGAAGAGCATCAAGAAATGACAAATCTAGCTCTCATGACAATTGGAAATGAATCGGATGATGAACTTGATGAGGTAAATGATCTTTCTACTTATGATGAATTATATGATGCTTTTAAATAATTGCATGATTATTGGATAAAAATTGGTAAAAAGAATGCATGTTTTAAAAAGAAATGGTAAAGCTCACAAATGAGAATGAATCTCTAAGTGCAAAGATTACATGCTTAGAATTAGAGAATAAAACATTGCATGATAGAGTTGCATTATCAAATGAGAAACCTAGCACTTCACTTGAGCATCTAGAATCATATGTAGATGACTTGAAAAATGAAAAGGATGCTTTACGAAAATGCAATGATTCATTAAATGATAGAATTGCATCATTGAAATGCAAACAAAATACTTCATATAAGCATGAGAAATCACATGTTAATGAATTAATGAAAGAAAATGAAGTGCTTAAAAAGAAGAGCAATGAGCTAAATCAAATTTTGTTAAAATTCACAAATGGGCAAAAGATGTTGGATAACTTGCTTAATTCACAAAAATGTGTGTTTGAGAAAGGAGGACTTGGGTATAAGCCTAACTTGAAACAAAAATATTATAAAAATTATTTTGCTAAGGCTACCTCCACAAGTGATCATAAGATTGTTTGTCATTATTGTAATGGAAATGGTCATATGAGTTTTAGATATCCAATTAAAAGAAATGCATATTATGGAGTAACATCTCCTAGAATAATCATCAATAAAAGTCACCAAGTATTTTACATCTCCTATAGATATGTTTGGTAATTCCCAAACATCATAATAGACAAAGTCTAGAATGCATTTACTTTTGGCGATATATCTACTGAACTTCAATGTATACTGCTCACTTACAACACAATGCTCACAAAATGATAAGTTGACCGATTTGAGCCCCGGAAGCAACTTTCACTCAGAGAGAATCTCCAAACTTTATTATGACATGTGGCTAAGTTTAAGGTGTCACATCATCGCTGATTCTTCTCCATTTGATGCGGCATACACATTAACTTCCTGTAGTGTTTCTCATTTAAGCATGAATAAATTAACACCAATATTTTCCTCCTTCATCAAAATAAGCGCGCCTTTGGCAATCTTCATGATCCTATTTTCAACATGGGTTTTACACCCAAAACTATCTATTTATCCCAAAAATAATAGATTTTTCTTCAGACCGTTGATATGTTGTACCTCCTCAATTGTACGAATTGTACCATCAAATATTTTTATTTTGACAGTATCAATACCAGTGATCTCCAAAGCATGATCATCACCCATGTATACAGATACTCCTGAGATAGGTTCATATGTGTGGAACCATTCTCTTCGAGAGGTCATGTGTCAGGTAGCTCCTAAGTCTATAAGCTAGACTTCAGATAGCTGTTTTCTGCCATTTGGAATGGTTGTTGATGTACAGAATTTTGTCATCATCCGAGGTACTTGCTGTACACCATGAGCATTTGATGACTCAAGATCTTTACCTTTTCTTCTTTTTTTTTATTGTTCCAATACTCTTTTTTTATATGTCCTTTTTTGCCACAATTATAGCATTTGACATTTTTCTTACTTCTTGACTTTGATCTACCATGATTGTGACTCCCACTGAGGCCACGTTCTATTGATCTCCCTTTCGTCACCGATTATGCTTTTGCTTGTTGTGAACTTACTTGCCTGTCTTTTTTATTTTTTCACCTGCTCTCCTCATTTAATACTGAGGCTGCAATATCGTCGAAGACTAGGCTTGGTTGTTATTCGTTGGATTAATGATGAGTTGATCATTCGAATCTAGTAGACTCTTAAGTTGAAGCTTTGCACGTTCATTTTCCTTTATTTCATGACCCAACGTTGTGAGTTGTGAAAAAAGAGTATTCAAGGTGTTGATATGGTCAGTCACCGATGTAGATTTTTCCATTCAAAGATTTGACCATCTGAATCTAGTAGACTCTGAAGTAGAAGCTCTGAACGTTCATTTTTCTCTATTTTATGACCCAACGTTGTGAGTTGTGAAAAAAGAGTCTTCAAGGTATTGATATGGTCAGTCACTGATGTAGATTTTGTCATTCAAAGAGTATAAAGTCTCATCTTTAAGAAGATTTTATTGTGTAGCGACTTGGTCTTCTACAATCTTATGAGAATATCCCAAAATTTCTTTACTGGCTTTTTCTCTACTACACTGGATAACACCTCATTCACAAGTGCCAAGTGTAGATCAGCAATAGCATTGTCCTCCATCTCATTCCACTTATTATCATCAGTTATCTTCGTGGGCCTTTCTCCAATTGCTACCAAGCAATTATTCTTCCTTAAAATAGTTTTCATCTTCATTTTCCACAACGAGAAATTATTCCCGTTAAACTTCTCAATTTTGTATTTTACCGCCATCGCTTTTCACCACGAACTATCTTCGATAGGATCGGCTCCTACCGTTTTGCATGAGCATTGACTGTATAGGTGAACAATGTCATATACGTGAACAATACTGTATATTTGAACAATATCCTCGACTTCAGAAAATGCAACTAGTAGCTCTAATACCACTGTTAGAAAATCAAAAGGTAAAAAAAGGCCATAGCTAAAATGAAATTTGAAGAAAAATGAAAATAAGGATTGACGACACTAGAAATTACGCGGTTCGGCTATTAGCCTACGTCCACGGGCGAAGATAGAAGAAAAATATTTCATTAGTGAAATGAGGATTATAAATATTGTAATATTTTTGACTCACTACCTAGTACTCTAATACACCCAATCTCTTACTCACTAATCACTCAACTCTCACTTGGTTTTTTTCTCCTCTCAAAATGGATCTAAAAAAGAAGAGAAGAATTGGATGCTGAAATGAGGAGGAACATCCTCTTTTTATAGCCAAAATTTGGCTACTGCACTCTATTGTTTTATTTATTATTATTTTTTTCTTTTCAAACTATGCGACTTTCTCTTTCTTCTTCTTTCTTCTTCAAATATTATAGCTTTATTTTTCTTCTTCTTTTTCTTTTTCAAAAGAAGCTGCTGCCAAACCATTTTTCCTTCAAACATTCACAGCTTTTAAATTGGTAGGCTTCTAGAATTTGGCACGCCAACTTTGACAAGGCCAAAGAAAGCGCAGTTGGGTGAATTTGAAGTGTCACACAAAATGTCATAGAGTTAGTTATTTGAGCAAGAAAGGAGCCGCATGATATAAGTAAGATATCATGAAGTCAAAGAAAGCCCAATTGCACAAGAAGAATTCAGGACGAGTTATCTAAACCCAAAAGAAAAATTTAGAAGTTTCAAAAACCCAATTTGAGAAGGAAATAAATATATACTTTAGATAAAAATCTAATTAAGGGGTAAAAATATATTAGAACAAGGATTTTTCAAAGATTTAGGATACCTAAATTATATTATAAATAAGAAGCTTTTAATATATATAGAGCGAAATCAAATAACTAAAAAAAAACTTTATTGTAATTTTTAAAGAATAGTGAAAGTTGATCTTTCTATTTCCGTAGACATAGGTGGTATGCACAATCTCTAATGTTATGTGTGTCAATGTGCAAGTGTACACAATAAGTAATATATTAATGAGTATTTAGATCGTTTCCACATGGATTGATGGTATCATACTTGCTACAGTAATCTTAACAGTGCAGTTTTGTTCTAAATTAAAATAAGACAATTTATGAAACTAATAAACTAATTAAAATGTAATAAAAAAAATTCTCATGTCAAACACAAGGATGTAACCAATGGGAATAGAGTAGTTAAGTGAATAAACTCACTTGATGGCATTAACTATTTTTTCAATTACAGTACCGTTGATACAACATCTACTACAGCACTGGGCAGAATCCCTCATGCATCCTCAGTTGTCGTCTGTTGGACATCTTATATCTAATGCAACCTAACAGTGACCAATTGTTACGCCACTATTAATTATAGCATTAAACGATCTAGACTCCATTCACTCTATAAGGTGAATCCCTATGTCTAGTTAATCACTAATTTTATATCAAGCACCACCCTATTCAAATCGAGATTTACTCAACTTGGGAAATCCAATCTAAAACTAAGTATTGTCGTAATGAGATCCACTAAATTAGACAGTTTTTTAGTCTCTTTCTTAGCTAGTATCCACTAAATGGGTGGTCAGCTGAAATAAAAAATTAAAATAAATATAATTAAGACAAAATGCTATAGTAAACATAAAGCAATGCGTGTATACCAGTCAAATATCCATTAAGATCGTTTATTACTCAACTACAATCAAATTCAGTTAATGATTTGCGATAAAACAATGAAGAAAATAGTTTCAGCCATCAAATACATCTTGATAGATAAATAGAAAACAAGAAGATAATAAGAAGAACTGATTTTCGTTGATCTCTGCGATTTTTCCTCTGTCAGCCTTCAATCTATCTCTTGATTTTTGTTTTTCTTGCGGTTTTTCCCTTAGGTGACGTCTCTTTCTTTTCCTTTACAAGTGTGCTTCTTTTATAGCTGAGAATTAGGGCAACTTGAAGTATAGGGCACGTATCTTCCATTTTTTAAAAACTTTAAATCGCAATCTTTTAGTCGATACGCGCGAAATCTTCTCTGTCAGGATTGCTACAACAACGGTGCTACAATAACAATGCTATAGCAACGGCTACTGCATCTTACTTGAAATTTAAGCTTATGACCACCTACAATTATGCATATTATCTAAACACGAATTATTCTAAAACAATCTAAATTTATTAAAAATAAACTAAAATAGATGTTCATGCAAAATATAATTAAAATACAATAAAAACACATCATTTACTCTCTAAGTATTATTGATTTAAGTTTAAAAGTGTCATAATAACTCTTATTTCATAGAGTTATGAGTAAGCCAAGCGTTGAACTAAGTAAATTGAATGTGTTTTATTTTTTATATTATCCCACTTATTTAATTTTCTAATGGATCAAAATCAATGTCGACACTTATAAAATAATCTGAGATGTACAATTATCGGTTAAATAAACCCCGACGGTGCAAGTTCTAAAAGTTTTTCTTATTGTGATTATTTTGTCTCTCTCCACTTCACTATTTATTGTGGAACTATTTATCTTTATTGTACAAAACATTAATTAATATTGCATTGCAGAACTCCTGTTCTGTTCATGCAACATACAAACCGAAGTTCTGATCTTCCACCGCTTATACACAAATAGTCAACGGACCATGGCTATAAACAGCCAACCTCACGTTGTTTGTAGTAAGTACACACACACGCACACACATTTATTTAGTTCCTATACTTTTCTCTTTTTGATATTATTAAAATACTCCCACATAAATCCATTACATTTCTTTCTTTTCTCACTTTTTTTTGTTTATACCTTGTCATTCACAATATATTTGAGGAATTTTAACACTCATGTCTACCTAGCTACCTCAAAACCAAAGCACAGAAAATAGTTAATAATTGAGAACTTTCTTTCAGATATTTATGAAAGTTAATAATTGAGAGCTTTTCTTTTCAGCGAAATCAACGGAGGCTAAAGACCAAGAACAAAAGCAAGAAAATGACAGCAATTGACAGAAGAAAAACAAAGAGAGCAATTGTGACAAAGTAAAACAAATAAGAAAAGAAAAACAAATCGCCGAAAGCCAGCGCAAAAGGGGTGTCACCAAAGTCATCAAAAGCATGTTGTAACAGTCGAGTATTATTACTTATTAGCTTTCTTTACTTTTTGGAAAGTGACCTTGGCAAGAACGTTTGCATCCTAAAGAGAGTAGATAATCCGCATAGGCGAATAAGATCGCCAAGAAGTTGCTGTGTTAGAGGTTCGCTAAAGACTTATTTCTTTTCTTCAGCAGCATCCACATAAGTGAATTTTACTACCAAGTAGTCGCTGTGTTACAGGTTCGCTAAAGACTTATTTTTTTTCCTTCAGCAGCATCGACCATGGCAACGGCAACAACAAGATCAACATCAAACACTGAAACGAAGGTGAAATTGAAGTTAATGATTGACAAACCAGCTAACAAGGTCCTGTTTGCCGAAGCCGAAAAAGATTTTGTGGATATCCTATTCAATCTCCTTTATATGCCATTTGGTAGTGTAATCAGGCTCCTCAGGAATGCTGGAATGGTTGGCTGCACAGGAAACCCTTGCCAGAGTCTTGAAAACCTGCGTGAAGCTCTCGTGATACCCAATCAGAACAAAGTTGAGCTCTTAAAGCCCCTTCTAAAATGGGAAAAAGAATCTGCGCTCTTGCAGCCCCAAGCTTGCCCGCAACCTATGGAGAGAAAGTTTTACGCTTGCCAAAACCGTCATCATTGTGTGACAAATCAAATAGACACCCCGTGTCCCCAATGTTGTGGTTATTCTCTGCGTTCTGAGTTGCGGCAGGTGAACATGGCTCTGGACAGCGAGGGCGGAATCGTAAAGAAATCAGTCGCTTTCACGGTATCAGATGATTTATCAGTGATACCAGGGTCAATGATATCAGGCATTGGCCTGCTACAAGGCAAACTTAAGGATGCTATTGGCGCCCTTGAGGAGAGAGTTGTGGATATTGGCCCTGATGAGGTAAGGAGTTCTGGAGTTAGAATCTTTATCTTGTTCGAATTTTGAGTTCAATAACAGAAAATTTTAATTTGAAAGCATAATTAAGCTACCATGTTGCTCTTTTCTCCCAACCACTGATATTGGTTTTGGGCTAAAGCATATGGTTTTTGTAACTCTCAGGTTTTGGAGCTGTTGAAAGCTTCATTGCAGACAAATGAAGCTCTCTCTACCGTCTTCCTTCCTCGTGAAGAAAGAGTTCTTGGGATGAAGATTAGATGACTCACAAAAAAATAAAATGCGCTGGGGGTATTTTGTTATGACATTAACCTATAAGTCGAGCTTTATATATCCGTTTGGTTTGTTTATGACAAACCCAGTATACATTCTTGTTTCTGCGTTTTTCTTGATGTTACAAAACTATGTGATGAATTGATAATGTTAATATATTATGAATCCACCGATTTATGTTAAACATTATTGGAACTAATGGAGGCCTTACTGGTGTTGGTAAGATTATATGGCTCCTTTTCTAAGTTACAGTTTCGCAAAAGCATGAACTCTTTTTAGTCTCTGTGTTATTTGTTTCTCTTTAACATGAAATTATTCTGATGATGAAAACAGGAGTCCGAAATTCGGTGATTATCATGAATGACATTAAAATTGTGTTCTGTTAAAACAAAGTGGAATCTAAAAGTTTTATTTGTTTTAGAGATAAGCTTTATGACCTAATTCTTGGTGGTCCTTTTAGCAAAGAGAATCTGATGTAGAAGAAATTAGAATTTCATCATTTTAGGTGTTTCTGAAATTTTCCATTTTAACCTCATTATGCATTTAGGTACTTTATTTCAATTTTAATTGTCGTTTATACTTTTATATCTGAGTTAATTTAAGGAAATTGATCAAATATTTAGAGAGGCCTTGTGATTCTTTTTATACCGAAGATAAAAGAAAGACATATATATCACCGGAAGTCATATATAAAAGAAAGCAATTCTAACAAATAAAGCAAAACAAAAAAGAAAAGAAAGATATATATATCACCGGAAGTCAGCACAAAAGGAAAGACGCAAAAGTCAGCAAAAGCATGCTATAACATTCAAGTTATTACTAGCTTTCGTTTAAGGTAAAGATTTGCATATCACATATTGGTTCAAACTTCAAAGCATTTCAATGTTGTTAAAGCAAAGAAAACATCCCAAAAGCTAAGTAGGATGCTTCACTCTACAATTGATGCTCTCGGATTCGGAAGAAAACTCGGCATATGGAGCAGCCTATGTATAGTCTAAGCTTGAGATCGAGATTGTGCTCAGCATTTGATCATCACCTTCAATAGCAAAATAATAATAAATTTTTGCTACCAAATTTGTTTTACTTTTGCGAAGTGACTTATTACCAAGCGCTTTCGTATCCTAAAGAGAGTAACTAATCCACTTAAGTGATATTTAATTGCCGAGTGGTTACTGTGCTACAGTTCGCTAAAGAATTATTTATTTTTCTTCCGAAACATCAACCATGGCAACAGCAACAACATCATCAGATTCTGAAACCACGAAGGTGAAATTAAAGTTAATTATTGACAAGCGAGATAACAAGGTCCTGTTTGCCGAAGCTGAAAAAGATTTTGTGGATATTCTGTTCAACCTTCTTTACATGCCATTTGGTACTGTCACCAGGCTTCTGAGGGATGCTCGCATGGTTGGCTGAACAAGAAACCTGTACCAGAGTCTTGGAAATTTGAGTGAAGCGCTCCTGATAACCAATCACAGCAAAGTTGAGCTCTTGAAACCCCTTTTAAAATGGGAAAAGGCATCTGTGCTCTTGCAGCCCCAAGCTTGTCCGCCACCTGTACCTGTGGAGAGAAAGTTGTACAACTGTGCAAACAATCACCCGCATGTGACAAATCAAGTAAACAAACCGTGTCCCCAATGTTCTTGGCCTCAGAGTTATGAATTGCGGCAGTCGAACATAGTTTCGGAGAGTGAGAGCGGAATTGTGAAGAAATCTATTGCTTACACAGTAGCAGATGATTTTATCAGTGATACCAGGGTCAATGATTTTAGGCATTGGTCTGCTGCAGGGCAATATTAAGGATACTGGTGCCCTGAAGGAGAGAGTTGTCGATATTGGCCCTGATGAGGTAAGGAGTTCTTCTCTGGCATCTTTTTTACTCGATTGAATTTTGACTTCATTATCTCAAATTTTTAATTTGAAAGCATAAGCTGTTGAAGATAGCAGCCATGACCATGACAAGTCACCAGCTGAACTCAGTGACACATTGGCATGCCACCTAAGCTACACCTATTTACCAGTTGATGCAAATTCAATGAGGTGGCAAAACTGCTACACAGAGAAATACCAGCACATGGAATAAATGGATGAAGATTCTGGAAGCATCATATCATTGGCTAATGATTGCTGGATTATTTTGTTTTATCTGAATTTGTTATTTTTAGCTAGCTGTCACTTTTGTTTCCTTATGTATAAATAGACGATGGTCTGTAAACAAACATAATTTCAATTCAAGTTTTATTTTCAATACAAAGTTTCTGGTCTTTTGTGCTCTGCTTGTCAAAGAAAGCAATTCCTAAGGAATTTAAGTTAAGCTACGTACTAATGTATATATTTTGGGCTAAATTAAGCATGGTTTTCATACCTCTCAGGTTCTGGAGCTGTTGAGTGCTTCAATGCAAACAAATGAAGCTCTCACTACCGTCTTCCTTCCCCAAGAACAAGAAGTTTCTGGGATGAAGATTATAACCCAGTTGGGCGCCAAGTCCCAGCACCTTCGGGATGAAGATTATATGACTCATAAAAATGAACTGTGATGGGAGTAGTTTGTCACGAAAGCAATAAGTTGTCGTTATAGATTTCTCGTTTCTGCATTGTCTTGATGTTACAAAACTCTACGATGAATTAATCATGTTAGTATGTTGTGCTCTATGTTGTTTGTTTACTTGTTGAGACGACGGTGGGGTAAATTGAGCGTCAACACGATCATTTTCCTGTTGTTAATTCATACTTAGTCATTGACAATCTATTATTCCAATTTCTTCTCATTTCGACCAGTCATAAATAACTTACTAGCATGCGCAGTTGCGCACAGGAAAACCAACACTGGCAATCGTAAAAAATCTTCCTCATCCAAGGTGATTAATCTTGTCAGCTTATGTCCTATATGTACAACATAAAGTCCCTTCAATTAGGCTTTTGTTTTGGAAATAATGTAATTAGCTTCATGAATTCTTGATGGTCCTTTGAAAAAGAGATTCATAACTAGAATAACTAAATACGCAATTAATTCATTAATATGATCAAACGTATCTAGGATAAATATCTGATCACATCTAGATAATCAATTGAACCTATATACGAGTGCGACTGATCTCCTCGAATAGATTGAAGCAATTGTGAAGCAATTAGTAACTTCCTGGTAACAGATGACTTATCAGTGACAAAGTAACTAATTGCAAAGTTGAACTGGCATTGAACTGCTACAAGGCAAAGTTGCGGATACTGGTGCCTTCGAAAACACAGTTGTTGAGATCGGCATTGATGACAAAATAATATAATTGGTTAGTTTCTGGCATATTTATATTGTTTGAATTTTGGTTTCAGTAACACAAACTTAGCCTTACAACAATGATATAGATTTTGTGCTCAAGCATGGGTTTTATTACCTCTCAGGTTCTGGAACGGTTAAAGGCTTCAATGCAAGCAAATGCAGCTCTCACTACTGTCTTCCTCATGAAGAAAGAGCTCATAGGATGAAGCTGTGACTCAATAGATCTTAACTATAAGTTGTCATTATCCGCTTGGTTAATTTTTTTATGATAATCCAAGAATTTATTGTTTCTGCATTGCTCTTGACGTTACAAACTCTGCGATGAATTGATGATTTTTAGTTATGCTTACTTGTTGAGGTCGAATGATCATAACCCAGTAAATAAGAACCCCCAACTGCAACGTTTCCAAATGACATGCGATCAAAGTAGCCTGATAACGCTGCTTGTGGATTATTTGGTGTCATAAATGAAGTCCGATGAGACCCCACAAATGGAACTTCAATTAGCTGAGTGAGTGGAGCGTCGAGGTGGTTTCCAGATTAGCATTGTGACGTTGGCTCAGAGGAGATATACTGCTGTGCGCTCTGATTTCATGCGATTGATATTGAAATACAATGCGACTTTGATATACCGCACGTCATAAGAAAGCAACACGTGTCTGGGGCTCATAAGCCTATTGGATCATTGCTAGAATTCTAAGTATCAAAAAAGAAATTAAAATCATTGCATTTTTTTTTAAACTAATAGTAAATCTATCTAAATCTAGAGATATTATCATTTTACCACCTAATGTTTTCTGAAATATCACTCTACCACTAAAGTTTTTTAAAAAAAAATTTCACTTATTATTTCAATTTTTATTATTTTACCATCAAATCGTTAACTCCGTTAATAAAATGATATATTCCTTAAATAATTAAATTCATTTATGAGTTTTGCTCATATGTAGATAGAGTCAAATTTTTGGGTTGTGCACCTCGTGCTGATCAAGACTAGTTGACGTAATATTAGTGGAATTGTATGTAATACTAAAAAAAAAATGGATTAAAGCAACAATTGCTCCCTCAATTTAAATAGTTTTGTATTTTAAAATTTTGTGAAAGTATGTAAATTAATTGACGGAACGATTTCACAGTAGAATAGAAAACCTCTAATCTAAATGTTGGGATTTTTGAACCTGTAAAAAGACAACGTTGGACTTAACAAAGTAATGAATGCACTTGAAAATTGAAATACATGATTGTGTAATTGTGTTTCACTAGCCATTTATTAATTAATTAAGCCAAATAAGACTGAAATTAAGGAAACCAAAATTCAACCTAAGGAACCTTCGCTGGAGGACGTAAACAACTTCCCAAGAATTGAAAAATAATTGGTAAAATAATTACGCATTGAAGGCCTAATAATTAATCAAATCCTTTTAGATATTTTGATCCTAATCTATCTCATTGTTTCCCTTTTTCCATATTTCTCTTAATTCTGTTTAAAATTTGAAATATCTTTTAAACTAATTCCCTTGCATTAACTAATCATAGCTTCGTCATCAAACAATTTTTGCATAAAACACATTATTTTTAGCTGCTCCACCAAGATCCCATCATCAACATCTTGACCGTGAGTTAGTAGAAATAGAACCAACGGTGGATGATTAAGTGGACGAACATAAGAATTAAACGATATATGAAAATGGACGGCTGAGATGTTAGATTGCACTAATAATGTGTTTCATTAAATATCCATTAGCATAGCTCCATGATCTCCTATTTGGTATTTCCTTGTATAGAGGGGAGAGTGAACGGGATTGAAAGCTTTATTGAAACGAAATCATGAAAAAGCAGAGCTTTTTGTTACAATAATAACATAACATAAGCAATTAACAAATATAGATTTATGTTTTCTTGTTGGAGCTGAAAATTGAAAAACACTCTCTCAACTCTGTTTCTGAACATCACCTTCATTGCTCATTTGTACACCTTTCACTCAGTTTCTTCTTTTGGTTATCTCTTATTCAACTTTTTCTTTTTTTGTTTGTAATCTATTGTTTTTCCATTTGGGTTTTGTGTAAAAGCCTCAAAGAACAATGCTTGAGTAATTTTCAACACTCAAAAATCAAACTTTTATTTTTGGGGGGAGTGATCTCTGTTTTCGGCTATGTCGTTGCTCTTTTTTTTATCTGGGATTTTGAAGTTAATGATTGATAAACGAGCTAACAAGGTCTTGTTTGCCGAAGCTGAGAAAGATTTTGTGGATGTCCTGTTCAATGTCCTTTATATGCCACTTGGTAGTGTCGCCAGGCTCGTCACGGATGCTGGTTTGGGTGGCTGCACAGGAAGCCTGTACCGAAGTCTTGAAAACCTGCTTGAAGATTACCTAATACACCATCAAACCAAAGTTGTGCTCTTGAAACCCCTTTTAAAATGGGGGAAAGCATATCTGCTCTTGCAGCCCCAAGCTTGTTCGCGACCTATACCTGTGGAGAGAAAGTTGTACAATTGTGCAAACAATCACCGGTGTGTGACAAATAAAGTAAATACTAGGTGTCTCCAATGTGATGCTTGTTAAAGTCATGGTTTGCACCACCCTTCTAGATGGGCGGTGCCAAACCATCAACAAAGTCCTCACGCGGCCCGCCATTTTAAGTGATGCCGAAATGCTTAAAGAAGAAAAAGAAGAAAGAAGAAACCGAAAGATTTAAAAGAAAAAATATTAATAATATTATTTTAATTTGAAAAAGGAGAGGAAATGAAGCCTATAAATAGAAGGCTTCATTTCCCCTCTCCGTATCCATTCTTCTTCAATTTATTTTTTCTCTTAAGAGTGAGGAGTAGGGAGTAGAGAGTTGAGAGTGTTAGAGTTTTAAACTCTTATCTAGTGATTTGAGAGATTGGGTGTATTAGGGTTATGGATAGTGAGCCAAAATATTACAATACTTGTAATCTTTATTTTACTAGTGAAATATTTTCCTTCTATGTTCAACCGTGAACATAGGCTAAAAGCCAAATCACGTAATTTTTGGTGTCCTCTTTTGAACTTGTTCTTTATTTTCTTCCAATTTCATTTTAGCTTTGGCTCTGCTTCACCCACCAATTTCCCAATAGTGGTATGAGAGCTACTTCACATATACGTTTACTGTTCACGTGAAACGGTGAGAGCCGATCCTAGCAAAGTTAGTTTGTGGTGAAAAACGATGGCGACAAAATACAAAATTGAAAAGTTCAACAGAAATAATTTTTCGTTGTGGAAAATGAAGATAAAAGTTGTATTGAGAAAAAATAATTGCTTGGCAACAATTGAAGAAAGGCCTATGGAGATAACTGATGACAAGTGGAATGAGATAGACGGCAACGCTATTTTCCTTCTATGTTCGACCGTGAACATAGGCTAAAAGCTGAACCACGTAATTTTTGGTGTCCTCTTTTGTGCTTGTTCTTTATTTTCTTCCAATTTCATTTTAGCTTTGGCTCTGCTTTATCCACCAATTTCCCAATAGTGGTATGAGAGCTACTTCACGTATACGTTTACTGTTCACGTGAAACGGTGAGAGCCGATCCTAACAAAGTTAGTTTGTGGTGAAAAACGATGGCGACAAAATACAAAATTGAAAAGTTCAACATAAATAATTTTTCGTTGTGGAAAATGAAGATAAAAGTTGTATTGAGAAAAAATAATTGCTTGGCAATAATTGAAGAAAGGCCTATGGAGATAACTGATGACAAGTGGAATGAGATAGACGGCAACGCCATTTCTGATCTACACTTGGCACTTACGGATGGAGTATTATCTAGTGTGGCAGAGAAAAAGACAATAAAGGAAATATGGGATACTCTCGTAAAATTGTACGAGGCCAAGTGGCTGCAAAACAAGATCTTCTTAAAGAGGAGACTCTATACTCTTCAAATAGCGGAATCTACATCAGTGACTGACCATATCAACACCTTAAAGACTCTATTTTTACAACTCATAACGTTAGGTTATAATATAGAGGAAAATGAATGTGCAGAGCTTCTACTTTAAAGTCTACTAGATTCATATGATCAATTCATCATCAATATGACAAATAACAACCCAGCAGACAGTCTAGTCTTCGATAATGTTGTAGCCTCCATATTAAATTAGGAGAGCATGCAGAAAAGTAAGGAAGACAGACAAACAAGTTCGCAGCAAGCAGAAACACTATCAGTGACGAGAGGGAGATGAACGGAACGTAGTCCCAATGGGAGTCACAATCACAATCATAGTAGATCAAAATCCAGAAGTAAGAAAAATATTAAATGTTACAACTTTAGCAAGAAATGGCACGTCAATAAAGACTGTTGGAACAACTAGAAAAGAATAAAGGGCAAGGAACCCAAGTCATCCAATGCCTGGGTATGTATCAAGTACCTCAGATGATGGCAAAATTCTCTACAGTGAGGTAACAACTGTTTCAGAATGCAAAAAATAACTATCTGACGTTTGGCTTATAGACTTCAGGAGCTACCTTGCACATGACCTCTCGGAGAGAATGGTTTCACACATATGAACCTATCTCAGAAGGATTTGTATATATGAGAGATGATCATGCCTTTGAGATCACTAGTATTAGTACAATCAAAATAAAAATATTTGATTGTACAATTCGTACAATTGAGGAGATATGACATGTCAAAGGCTTGAGGAAGAATCTATTGTCTTTAGGACAAATGGATAGTTATGGGTAGAAAACTCATATGGAGAATGGAATTATAAAGATTGTTAAAGGCGCGCTTGTATTGATGATGGCAGAAAAGATCGGTGCTAATCTATTCATGCTTAAAGGAGAAATACTACAGGAAGCTGATGCGTGTGTTGCATCAAACAGAGAAGAGTCAACGATGATGTGGCATCTCAAACTTAACCACATGTTGGAAAAAGGTTTGAAGATTCTCTCAGAGCGAAAATTGCTTCCAAGGCTCAAATCGGTAAGCTTATCATTTTACGAGCATTATGTTACAAGTAAGCAATATATATTAAAGTTCAGTAGATCTATTGTTAGAAGTAAATGCATTCTAGACTTCGTTCACTCTGATGTTTGGGATTCACCAAATATATTCATGGGATGTGCAAAGTACATGGTGACTTTCATTAATGATTATTCGCGGAGATGTTGGGTGTATCCAATCAAGAAAAGACATATGTGTTTTCAGTGTTCAAGGAATACAAAGTGTGGGTAGAACTTGAATCTGGTGAAAGGATCAAGTGCTTAAGGACAAATAATAGTGGAGAGTATACAGACGGCAAGTTTTTTGCTTTCTGTAAGCAAGAAAGTATTCAAAAGTAGTTCACGATGGCATATACTCCTCAACAAAATGAAGTGGCAGAGCGGATGAATAGAACTCTTACAGAAAGGATAAAAGCTATATTGAGAATTACTGGTCTACCCAATTCATTCTGGGCAGAAGCAGCCAAAAATGCATGTTATATAGTAAACTGGTCGTCATCCACAGCAATTAGACTGAAGACAGCAATGGAGATGTGGAATGGAAGCCAGTCAATTACTCTTACCTACATGCATTTAGATGTCATGTGTACGTGATGTACAATGCCCAAGAAAAAACAAAGTTAAATCCAAAATCTAGGTGTATCTTCTTAGGGTATACTGATGGAGTAAAGGGGTATCGTCTGTGGGATCCCTCTGCCCACAAGATTGTCATCAACAGAGATGTTATCTTTGTAGAAGTTCAATTGTAAAGAAGAGATGAGGATGATAGCACTGTAAAAGAAAAGTCAGAGACTATACCAGTATATGTGAAAAATAATCTAGAAAAAGAATATTCTGATTATTCTGAAGCAGCACCAGAGCACGAGGAACAAAAACCAGTCGAATCCAAAGCTCCAGAAATTTGTCGATCAACTCGTGAGAGACGACCGCCAGCATGGCACTCGGAGTATGTCATAAAGATCAATGTTGCATATTGTCTTCTAATAGAGAATGGAGAGTCATCAACTTTCCATAAAGCTTTAAACAACTCAGATGTTACTTTGTGGATGATAGCAGTGCAAGAAGAAATTGAAGCTCTACTCAAGAATAAGATATGGGAACTTGTACCACTACCATATGAAAGAAAAGCCATTGGAAACAAATGGGTCTATAAGATCAAACGTGATGGCAATGACCAAGTGGAGCTATATCGTGCAAGATTGGTGGTGAAAGGATATGCTCATAAAGAAGGTATTGACTTCAACAAGATATTTTCTCTAGTGGTTCGACTTACAACAGTCAGAGTAGTCTTGGCAATGTGTGCTACATTTGACCTACATCTAGAGTAGTTAGATGTGAAAACTGTATTTCTTCATAGGGAACTTGAAGAAGAAATTTATATGCTCCAACCAGAAAGTTTTGCTGAAATGGAAATGAGAACATGGTTTTCAGGTTGAACAAATCTCTATACAGTCTCAAACAAACGCCGAGGTGTTGGTATAAGATATTTGATTCCTTCATCATGAGCGTTGGATACAACAAACTCAGTTCAGACCATTGTGCAGATTACAAGAGATTTAAAGATAATGATTTCATCATTTTATTGTTGTACGCGGATGACATGTTGGTAGTAGATCCCAACAAAGATCGAATCCAAGAATTGAAGGCACAATTGGCTAGGGAGTTCGAAATGAAGGACTTAGGACCAGCAAACAAGATTCTAGGGATGCAAATTCATCGAGACAGAAATAACAGGAAGATTTGGCTTTCTTAAAAGAATTACTTAAAGAAAATCTTGCGACGTTTCAATATGTAAGATTGTAAGCCAATTTCTATCCCACTTTCTGTTAATTTCAAATTATCCTCAAGTATGTGTTCTAGCAACGAAGCAAAAGAAATGAATGAAATGTCTCGAGTACCATATGCATCAACAGTGAAAATTTTGATGTTCGCTATAATATGTACTAGACTAGATATTGCACAAGCAGTAGGAGCAGTCACTCGATACATGGTGAATCCTGGTGGAGAGCATTGGATAGCTGTAAAGAGGATTCTGAGATATATTAGAGGAACCTCAGATGTTGCATTATGTTATGGAGGATCGGAATTTCCTGTCAGGGGCTACGTGGATTCAAATCTTGCAGGAGACATTGATAAAAAGAAATTCACTACTGGTTATGTGTTTACACTGGCGGGAGCGGTAGTAAGTTGGGTTTTGAAACTGCAGACCGTTGTGGTATTATCTACAACAGAAGCAGAGCACATGGCAGCTACACAGGCTTGCAAGGAAGTTATTTGGATGCAAAGGTTATTGGAAGAGCTCGGGCACAAACAACAAAAAATTCCTATATTTTGTGACAGTCATAATGCATTGCACATTGCAAGGAATCCAGTCTTTCATTCCAAAACAAAGCACATAGAAGTTCAGTACCACTTCATTCGAGAAGTAGTGGAAAACGGAAGTGTGGATTTACAGAAAATCTATACGAAGGAGAACCTAGCCAATGTTATGACCAAGCCAATCAATACTGACAAGTTTGTTTCGATTAGATCCTCTTGTGGCCTAGCAGAAAAGTAGGTAATATGACTATGGCGAAGCAGAAAGGATGGTGTGGAGATTGATTGATTCTCAATTTAATCTCCAAGTGGGAGAATGTTAAAGTCATAGTTGGCACCACCCTTCTAGATGGGCGGTGCCAAACTATCAACAAAGTCCTCACGCAGCCCGCCATTTTAGATGATGCCGAAATGCTTGAAGAAGAAAAAGAAGAAAAAGAAGAAAAAAGAACAAAAGAAGAAAGAAGAAGCCGAAAGATTTGAAAGGAAAAATAATAAAATATTAATAATATTATTTTAGTTTGAAAAATGAGAGGAAATGAAGCCTATAAATAGAAAGCTTCATTTCCCCTCTCCGCATCCATACTTCTTCAATTTATTTTTTCTCTTAAGAGTGAGGAATAGAGAGTTGAGAGTGTTAGAGTTTTAAACTCTTGTCTAGTGATTTGAGAGATTAGGTGTATTGGGTGTATTGAGGTTCTGGGTAGTGAGTCAAAATATTACAATGCTTGTAATCCTCATTTTACTAATGAAATATTTTTCTTCTGTTTTCGCCCATGGATGTAAGCTAAAAGTCAAACCATGTAATTTCTGGTGTCCTCTTTTGTGTTTGTTCTTTATTTTCTTCCTATTTCATTTCAGCTTTGTCCCTACTTCACCCATCAATTTCCTAACAATACTTCTTATTATGATTCTGCTAAAATGCGACATCAAGTGCAGCAGTGGAAGATTGTTTCGGATATTGAGGGCAAAGTTGTGAAGAGATCTTTTGCTTGCATGATAACTGATGATTTATCAATAACACCAGCGTCAGTGATATCTGCCATTGGCCTACAGGGCAAAATTAAGGATATTGGTGCCCTGGAGGAGAGAGTTGTCGATATTGGCCCGATGAGGCAAGCAGTTCTTCTCTGGCATCTCTTACTCGATTGAATTTTGTCTTCATTATCTCAAATTTTCAATTTGAAAGCATAAGCTACGTACTAATGTATATATTTTGGGCTAAATTGAGCATGGTTTTTGTACATCTTAGGTTCTGGAGCTGTTGAATGCTTCAATGCAAACAAATGAAGCTCGCATTACCGTCTTCCTTCCTCAAAAAGAATAAGTTTTTGGGTTGAAAATGATATGACTCATAAAACAGTTGTGGTGTCATGATAGCTACGAGTTGTCATTATGTATCCGTTTGGTTTATTTATAATAATAAACCTATTATATATTTCTTGTTTGTGCATTGTTCTTGACGTTACAAAAGTATGTGATGAATTAATGATGTTAATATATTATGCTTAGACTTTGTTGTTTTTTTTTTCACTTTCTGAGAAGATGATGGGTCAATTGAGCGTAACCCGATCATTTTTCAGTTCTTAACTCATACTTTAATCAATGAACATGTGTATTTCCAATTTTTGCTCGTTTATACTATTCTTAAATATCGTAAATTACTATAACGCCCAGAGGGAAGCCAACAATGTTGGCAATCGGCAAAACTCTTCATCATCCATGGTGATTAGTCTTGTCAGCTTGTAAATTAGGCTTTAAAAACATTCTAATAATTATCATTAGACAGACCAAATTGTTAACAGTGTTCCATATCATGGAGCAATTATAATTTGTAAATAGCACTCTCTACAACTTCGAAAATGAATCACCGATGGTCAAGTTATATGTTATTGGAGCTAATGGAGTCAGTTTTGGGGAAATTATATATGGCTCCTTTTCTAAGTTATAGTTTTAGGAAAGCAAGAACCCTTTTTAGTTTTTTATTTTGTTTTATTTGTTTTTCTATAACATCAAATTAATATGATGATGAAAACAGGACTTTGATATTCAGTGATGATCATGAATGACATTAAAATTGTAAAACAAGGTGAATTCTAAAAAGTTCATTTGTCTTCGAAATAAGCTTTAATTATGAATTAATTCTTGGTGGGTCCTTTTGACAAAGAGATTCATAACTAGAATAATTAAATACACATTTAATTCATTAATATGATCAAATTTATATCTAGGATCAAATTATTATCCAATCTAGACAATCAATTGAACCAATATAGATGAGATCTCTTCGATTGGATGAGGAAATTACTTTTTGACCCTTTAATGATATGTGATTCACTATTTCTCAAATATAAAAGGTGAAACGTGGTGTAATTGAAAGTATAAAGCAAGGAAGAAGGTTGTTGGGAATTCAAAAATCCCATCAGAAGATTGTAGATTCATATGCAAGTTAGATTCATAGAGTTGTGACATATAGAGTATACGTATATATACACGTATTATATTATAATTTATATAGTTCTGTTTGCAAGCGTCCATGCATGATTAGTATCATGCATGTAGGATCAATTAGATAAAGAAGAATAATAATTTACTTTGTGTTATTATTATTATATTATAATTAATAAAAACTTTATTTTGATCTTCAAGTGGATGTACGCTGGTTAAACAACCAACATACAGAACCGAAGTTCTGATCTTACACACAAATACAGCTTACGCACAAATGGTCGATGGATCATGGCTATAAATAGCCAAACTCATGTTGTAAATTTGGCATCTTTTTCTTTGAAGAAGAAACTGTTGGGATTATATGCTCTTTTAAAGCATATTAATTTATTTTTTGATTAATAAAATATTTGAGATATTTTCAATTGCATAAATATGTATTGAAAAAAGTATGTTTAATCATATTATATGCATTTATGTGATCATCATATGGATTCACAGAAAACATAAATACAAGTTATCTTATGATTAAATAAATTTAGTTCGCAGTGGATAAATAGAGTTGGGCGCTCTATTTATGTTTAGACTGTAGTAAATTCATTGAATGATTTGTCTTAATCATATATGAATTTACTAATGTAGTTTGACTATATTGAGCTAGATCATATATGATATTTAATTAACCTTGAAATGACAGTCAGACTTATTAAATCTCATAGGCATTGATTTTACTGTAATCTTAATTTTGAGTTAGTTATAATTTCATGATTGTAATTGTTATTCCATTTGAGTTGCCAATGGGCACGACACACACTTGTAGTCAAGATTACCCGGTATCTTGATAGGAGCAATTATGAGTATTGGAGTTACAGATTAATAATATAGAAGAGTTATAAATTAACAATATAGAATTTATACAACACATCTCTTGATGAGTTTTCGACACTTGATCATAGAATTCTGTGACCAGAGTGTGTCAACAAATTTAGTATGTTGAAAATGATCATTAGAGAAAACCAGTAAGTATCAAGGAATAAGATGTTATTAATTAAATTGATTGGACAGTTGAGATATCAATTTAATTAACGATGTGGTACAAAGGATTATACAGTAAAGAAATCAATGTGGCTTGGGACGAATTATTATTCGAGCATACAATTATGGAGGTCAGTTCCAATCTTTTAGTGGAGCAAATTTGGAATTAAATAATTAGGATAGTTTAATTACAGGCCTAATTATTGTAGCCACTATTGTATGTTCCCAAATGATCCCCGGGTTAACTCATTTAATTGACTACACCACTACTGGATTAATAAGCAAGATAACTAGTTATTTGGGTCAAAAGTCTAAATATATTATTTAGTGGGAGGCTTCATTGATATGCTTGAGTGTAAGGGGCCTTGTGTTATTTTACAAGGTGGGCCCCTATAAGACAAGAACAAGTAACGTGACTTTTGTTTTAATTATTTTTTTATTTAAATCAAAAGGGATTTAATAGAATTAAAAAATAAATAAATATGGAGTCTAGGGTTTCCACTAGATAAAAATATAAAAGGACTTATTTTCTCCCAAAAAAAATAGAGCAGTCATTTTATACAGATTAGAGGAAAAGATTTTTCTCTCTATTGTTGAGAGAAAAATTTTCTCGTGCTAGTTGCTTTAGTGGTGAAAAAGGCGTCCACACGTCAAGTGCATATCAAAATTGAGTAATGGTCTGGAAGATTATTTGGTGGCGGATCGTGATCTAACAGGAGTGGTGGTGACGGATCGTGATCTGGGAGCCTAAATCACTTCAGCGCAAAAAGTTAAATCGGATTTTTAAGGTACGATTTTTAAAATACATATTATTATATATTATATGAAAACGATCCTAAAAGTTTTATAAAAAAATTTAAAAAAATGATTTTTCTCCAACAGAAACAATAATACTTAAACAGCATCTTCTCTCAAATTCATTTTTATAGCGTTAATTTTCTGTTCAATTTTATAAGCTACCTATTTTTAGTTCCCATACTTTCACCTTTTGCAATTATTAGAATACTTCCCACGTAGATCCATAGCATTTCTTTCTTTTCTGTCTTTTCGTTTCTTTTTTCCTTTTTTATATCTTGTCATGCATAATATATTTGAGGAATTTTAAGACTTATGTCTACCTAGCTACCTGAAACATAAAGCACAGAAAAAGTTAACAATTGAGAACTTTACTTTTAGAAATTTGTGAAAGTTAATAAGTGAGAACTTATCTTTCAGCGAAATCGACAAAAGCAAAGGACCAAGAACAACAGCAAGAAAATGAGCAATTGGCAGAAGCAAAACAAAGCAAGCAATTGGCAGAAGCAAAACAAAGCAAGCAATTGTAACAAATAAAAGTGAAATAACTAAGAAAAGCAAGACAAATCACCGGAAGCCAGGACAAAAGAAAAGTCACACAAGTCATCAAAAGCATGCTGTAACAGTCGAGTGTTATTAGCTTTCTTTACTTTTTGGAAAGTGACCGTAGCAAGAACTTTCGCATCCTAAAGAGAGTGTATAATCCACACTAGTGAATTTTAATTACTAAGAAATTGTTGTGTTACAGGTTCGCTAAAGACTTATTTCATTTCTTCAGAAGCATCGACCATGGCAACGGCAACAACAACATCAAACACTGAAACAGAGAAGGTGAAATTGAAGTTAATGATTGACAAACCAGCTAACAAGGTCGTGTTTGCCGAAGCCGAAAAAGATTTTGTGGATATCCTGTTCAATCTCCTTTATATGCCGTTTGGTAGTGTCATCAGGCTCCTCGGGAATGCTGGCATGGTTGGCTGCACGGGAAACCTTTACCAGAGTCTTGAAAATCTGAGTGAAGTTTTCGTGATACCCAATCAGAACAAAGTTCAGCTCTTAAAGCCCCTTTTAAAATGGCAAAAAGAATCTGAGCTCTTGCAGCCCTAAGCTTGTCTAAACCCGTGAAGAGAAAGCTTTACGGTTGCAGAGACTGTCATCGTATTGTGACAGATCAAATAAAGACCTCGTGTCCCGAAGGTTTGATAGTGACCCGGTTCGTTACGAATTGCGGCAGGTGATGGTTTCGGAGAGTGAGGACGGAATTGTAAAGAATTCAGTCACTTACACGGTAACAGATGATTTATCAGTGACACCAGGGTCAATGATATTAGGCGTTGGCCTGCTACAAGGCAAACTTAAAGATGTTATTGGCGCCCTGGCAGAGAGTTGTTGACATTGGCCCTGATGAGGTAAGGAGTTCTTTGCCAGTTAGCATCTTTATCTTGTTCGAATTTTGATTTCAATAACACAAAATTTTAATTTGAAAGCATAATTGAGCCACCATGCTGCTCTTTTCACCCTACTAAAGCATATGGTTTTTATAACACTCAGGTTCTGGAGCTGTTGAAAGCTTCATTGCAGACAAATGAAGCTCTCTCTACCGTCTATCTTCCTCATGAAGAAAGAGTGCTTGGGATGAAGATCATATGACTCACAAAAATTAAATGCGGTGGGAGTAGTTTGCCATGAGATTAAGCTATAAGTCGAGCTTTATATATCCGTTTGGTTTATTTATTACAAACCTAGTATATATTCTTGTTTCTGCGTTTTTCTTGATGTTACAAAACTATGTGGGGAATTGATGATGTTAATATATTATGAATCCACCGATAGACTTAAACATTATTGGAACTACTGGTGGCCGTACTAGTATTGGGGGAGATTATATGGCTCCTTTTCTAGGTTTCAGTTTTAGGAAAGCAAGAACTCTGTTTAGTTTTTGTGTTATTTGTTTCTCTTTAACATCAAATTAGTGTGATGATGAAAGCAGGATTTTGAATTTCAGTGGTGATCATGAATGACATTAAAATTGTGTTGTGTGTTAAAACAAAGTGAAATCCAAAAGTTTTATTTGTTTTAGAAATAACCTTTATGAATTCTTGGTGGTCCCCTTGAGCAAAGAGAATCTGATGTAGAAGAAATTAGAATTTCATCATTTTAGGTGTTTTTGAAATTTTCCATTTTAATCACTGTCTTACTAAGTATATGTATTTAGGTGTTTCATTTCTATTTTAATTGTAATTTATACTTTTATATCTATGTTAATTTAAGGAAATTGATTTATAGTGTGTTTACTAAATGGGAATCAAAAGAATTAGAATGAATGAGCTGTAATGGGAATGAGAAATGAGAGTCAGAATAAGTTATTTACTTGAACTGTAAAAACCGAAATTTACTTTATCTTGAACTAAGAATCGGAATGAGTTAGATTTTACAAATTACTAAAAAGTCTTTAATTAATTATTTTATATTTTAATTATTGTGATATTTGTTCAAAAATAATAATTATTATTATTAATTATTGTTAATAATATATGAATATAGTAATTAATTATAAATTTTTCATCATTAATAATGATGATGATGATGATAGATAACAATAATAACTAAAATGAATAAATTTTTAAATTAATGATAACAATTACTACAAAATGAGATGATGGTAATAATAATAATTATTAAAAAATTATAGATTCTTATTATTATTACTACCACTACTACTACATCTAAAACTAGCATTATTATTAGTACTACTAGTACTACTACTATTATAATATATTAATATTAGTGTAAATTAATTTTTATTATTATTACTGGTATTTATATTTTTCATTTAAAGGGGGTATTTTGAAAATTTTGAAATGTTAATAGGGGTGCAATGAGAATACTAAGGAATGGGAATTGATTCCCACCCCCTGCGAATCAATCCCATTCCTCATTCCCATAGTTGAGTGAGCCTCGTGATTTCGATTACTAACTCTATTTTGCAAAATAAAAGCCATCGATTATTCCGATTCTGAGTTTTAATTTCCTAACCCTAAAAGTTAACGCACCGTTAATATATAAAGAGGTATTGTTATTATTTTTATACCCAAAACAAAAGAAAGCAATTCTAACAAAGAAACCAAAACGAAGAAGAAAAAGAAAAACATATATGTCACCGGAAGTCAGCACAGAAGGAATGTCACAAAAGTCATCAAAAGCATGCTGCAACATTCAAGTTATTACTAGCTTTCGTTTAAGGTGAAGATTTGCATATCACATATTGGTTCAAAGCATTTCAATGTTGTTAAAGCAAAGAAAACCTCCCGAAAGCTAAATGGGATGCTTCACTCCACAATTGTGCTCTCGAATTTGGAAGCAAACTCGGCACATGGAGCAGCCTATTTATAGTCTAAGCTTGAGGGATTGTGCTCTGCTTTTGATCATCATCTTCATTAGAAAAAATAATATTACTTTTCGCTGCTAACTTACTTTTGCAGAGTAACTTATTAGCAGGCGCTTTCGCATCCTAAAGAGAGTAACTAATCCACACAAGTGATATTTAATTACGAGTAGTTACTGTCTTACAAGTTCGCTAAAGAATTGTTTCTTGTTCTTCAGAAACATCAGCCATGGCAACAGCGACAACAACATCAAACACTGAAACCACGAAAGTGAAATTGAAGTTAATTATTGACAAGCGAGCTAACAAGGTCCTGTTTGCTGAAGCTGAAAAAGATTTTGTGGATATTCTGTTCAACCTCCTTTACATGCCATTTGGTACTGTCACCAGGCTCCTCAGGGATGCTGGCATGGTTGGATGCACAGGAAACCTGTACCAGAGTCTTGAAAACCTGAGTGAAGCTCTCCTGATAACCAATCACAGCAAAGTTGAGCTCTTGAAACCCCTTTTAAAATGGGATAAACCATCTGTGCTCTTGCAGCCCCAGGCTTGTCCGCCACCAGTACCTGTGGAGAGAAAGTTGTACAATTGTGGAAACAATCACCGGCATGTGACAAATCAAGCAAACAAACCGTGTCCGCAATGTTATACATCTCAATGTTATGAAGTGCGGCAGTCGAACATGGTTTCGGAGAGTGAGGGCGGAATTGTGAAGAAATCTATTGCTTACACGGTAACAGATGATTTATCAGTGACACCAGGGTCAATGATTTTAGGCATTGGTCTGTTTCAGGGCAATATTAAGGATACTGGTGCCCTGAAGGAGAAAGTTGTCGATATTGGCCCTGATGAGGTAAGGAGTTCTTCTTTGGCATCTTTTACTCGTTTGAATTTTGACTTCATTATCTCAAATTTTTAATTTGAAAGCATAAGCTACGTACTGATGTATATACTTTAGGCTAAATTAAGGTGGCGTTTGTTTTTTAACTTAATGACTTAAAGTGACTTAACTTAATTAATTAAGTTAATTAGAGGTGTTTGTTTTTATAACTTAATCAGACTTTTTAGATAATTTTGACTTAATAAAATAAGCTAATTTTTTTAGCTTTTTACTTAATGGAGAAATCTGAATTAAGTCAATTACTTGCTAATGTCAAAAATATCCCTGTTTTATAATTTATTTTTCATGTCTATTCCAAAACTCACCTATAGATATTTACCCCACATAAAAATATCCATGTTTTTTCTTTCTTATATTATATGTGATAAAATTTGAAATTTATGGTATTTTATATATTAAAATTCCAAAATAATTATG
>MKYO02030267.1:92620-115828 GCA_002013955.2 Citrus medica | reverse complement strand
TATTTAGCCCATGATGCATGTTGATACGGATCCAGATACCCAAGTACGTCATTTCAATAGAATTCTCTTCAATTTATTCTCGTCATTTCAATTCCAATTTCAGAATTTATTCTCGTCATTTTAATTTAAGTTTTAGCATATTTCAAATCATTTCCACCACAAATCCAATCATCTCATACAAAATTAATTCTATATATAATTAAAATCCACCTCCTCGTGGGATCGACACTCGTCACCATTAGTCTATACTACAATAGATTCGTGCGCTTGCGAGTTCATTAAAATTTGCACAACAATCGGTCAATGCCACGTCATCGATCCGTCTATATGAACAGTTTCATGAACAGTTACGTAGACAGTACCGTACATGTAAATAGTACCGTACATGTGAACAGTGTCATTTTTTCTTTTATGCTCCTCCTAAGGTTTTCGACCGTCCTAAGTTCAAAAGTGATGTCCGTTTTGCCGTCTAATCTCTCGTTTATTGTGAAATGACTATGATGCCCCTAAAATACATAAAATACTTAATTAAAAATAAAACACACATAATTAAATTACAAGAAGTTTAAACACATAAAAGTAAAGGTTGTTAGTAAGACTTGAAATGTAAAATGACGGTTTTCTCCTTTATAAATATGCATTTTCTAACACTTAACAACGGGAAGGTTGTGGTAGGAGTAGGTGACACGGTGTTCCATTTTGGCAAAAAACGGTGTCCTTGTTTGGCTTCCTCAGCACGGGCTTCATAGGCACGAGCTAGTGCAAATGCTTCCATTAGAGAAGAAGGCCAAGCAAAAAGTAGCTCACGATAAATATCAGATTTCAATCCCATGATAAAAAAACTTATCAGAAGTGGTTCTAAAATTCCAGTCACTCGATTCATTAAATCTTTAAAAGAGGTCTGAAATTCTGCCACTGTTGTGGTTTGGGATAACTTAGACAAATTTCCTTGAGGATCCTCATAGAGGGAGGCAACGATGTTTAAGGTTCTGCAAAAATTCTTTCCATGTTGTAAGCAAGCTGTTCATTTTCATCCATTGATACCACGTTGCCGCGCGGCCTTCCATATGAAAAGACACAATTCACAAACGAAGAGTTTCCGGTGTATCGTGGAAATCAAAGAACTCCTTAATTCGAAAAACCCACTCGTTTGGGTCAAATCCATCAAACTTAGGAACCTCCATCTTCATAGAACGGAGCACAAGGGACAGCTCAATACCACTGGAATTTACCTCAGCAGAAGAAGAGGTTGGGTGTGGTGGATTAGGAACCCGACCCGAGTGATTGAAAGACCCATGGATCTGTGAACGCAAATCATCAAGGCGAGAATCCACCGTGGCCATATACTGTTGCAGCGCTTGATGCAAGGACAATGTTTGGCTCTCGAATTGTTCTTGGATCGTCTTTAAAAGGTCAGAATCCGTCATAACGATAGCAATGAAAGCACCAAGGATGCACCTCCCTGCAACCAAGGCTGTATCGATAAATTTGCACTCTTCAAGTGAGGGCTGACTCCACAAGAAATTCACGAAGATGAGCAAGAGTGGGGAGAGAGATGGAGAGGGAGAGAAGAATAGAGAAAAGTTAAAAAGAAATGATTCATTCTGGATTCCCTTTGCACGAATTAGTTATGCTATACATATACTCCTCTGTCTTTTGGCCTTTAAAAGAATACAGCTCAGCATAACTTTGTAATAGAAAATATGACAACAGCATAAACCAGCAAAATATAAAGCTCTCTCTCAATTTCACTATACGACATAATCTTTAAACCACCCAGGGGGTCTTCTCACTCTTGTGCCGGTATACCCTTCCTCACGAGCTACTTCTACTTCAACTTGTGATAAGGCTTCCTTCATGGGCTGCACACAATTAGACTCATCGATGGGCTACCCTTCTCGTAAATAATCTGGTTGATCCAGCTGAATGTGGAAGGTTGTATCATTCTCCCACATGGAATCTAAATCCACAACTGATTTAGAAATGGGACATACCACTAATTATTTGTAGGCATCTGGAGGAGTTGTGAGAGAAATGATGTGGGAAATGCACTCTGCAGGCAGCTAATAAAAAACAATAATGTCCACTTTACTTTCTCTTTTCATTCTTCCTTAATTTGCAACTCATAAATGCCTTAAGAGTAAGACTTCTTTATTAAGCTATACATGTAAGTCAAGTCAATTTATGTCCCGTTTGGTGTTGAGGTAAGATGGTTATAGCTTAAAAGCTATAATAACAAGGGATAATTTGATAATATTGTAGCTTTTAAAATAATTGTTGTTAACTGTGTTGTAGACATAATCGGCTCTGAAAAGAATTAATTAAATATTTGGTAAAAATTACTTTTAAAAGTATTGTAATTTTTTAAATCAGTTGTATTTGTTTGGTAAATTTTACTGTTAAACTACAGTAAGAATATAAATAGCTGAATTGGACATAATATTGAATAACATTTATTTACATATTTATAAACATGTATATAGAATTGTTTTTAGTGTATATATATAATAATTGATAACTAGAATAAATGTCTTATATTTTTAATTTTGTTAACTTAATAGAATTGGCAATAACAAAAGTCCTTCAAAGTTAAAGATTTTATTTCCTAGTTAATGAGGATAATTTTATACTTTTATAAAATTTATGAAAAGTATAAAATTGATTCACAAAATCAAATTTTGAAAAGTTACTCATTTCCTACTTTTCAAAATCTACTATAAGATGGAATAATTTTACTAAAAGTGGTTTCTAAAAAAATTTAGCAAGCACTAAAATTGTTTTTAGTTTTCCAAAATTACTTTTTAACCTCCCAAAAGCAATCTCCAAAGTGTTTGGTAAATATTAGTTGTTGCTTGAAAATTAAGTTGATTTAATCCACCACTTGTATGATGAAGAATCTATAGTATCTTTATTATTTTTGTCAAAATTATTTTTAAAAGTGATATTTACTACATATTATTAACTTTTATTTTATAATTATAAATTTTTTTTCATAATAGTTATAACTTAAAAATTATAATATCTTAATACCAAATAGACCCTTAGAAGGTTATTAAATTAGGGGCAGGACTATTATCAATTTAGCATCCCTCCAAAACTTTTATAAAACCTCATATTTATACATGTACAATTTTGCCCTTCATAATTTGAAAATAAACTGATCCAATCAAACCCCACACATCTTTCCTTGTAAAGAAAAAAAAAACAAGACAAACAAATCACTAGTTGATATGAATCTTCGGTATATATGATATATGATATAATCAAGGATATCCTTTTTTTAATTAATTATATATTTAATTAGTTTCCTCAGATAATTTAATTTGCTTTTATATATATATACATATATATGCAGATGATAGATGATGCTAAGAAGGAGCCTAATATTTGAACTGTTGATGGTGAAGAAGTGGAAATTTATCATCGATGAAGTTAACAAAATGGTAGCAGAAAGCGCGTTGAAAGCGCGTTGAAGCCACAGAAAGTAAAAAACTATCAGAGTAATTTTTTCATGCATAATTTTACAAATACACATATAATTTTTTCTTATGAAAGATAGAATTGGTGACACAAAAAGTCAATATCAAATTTAAAAATATTCTACAAAGAAAGAGAGAGAGTGGGGAGTCGAGACCTTATAAGAGATAGAGAGAGAGAGAGAGAGATAGGACTTCATGGAGTTGCTAATAATCTCTTGCTCTAACCGTAAAACATTTCTTCCTGCTTTCTTTCTCCAGCACAAAGCTCTGTCAAAGAATGACAATTAATTTTAGCTTTAAAATTGAGATTATATCAAAGAAGAAGAAAGTTTTAGGCCCTATTTGGTATTTGAGGTGGTGTAGTTCTTGAACCATAGTTATTGTGAAATAAAAAAAAATTATGAGATAAACTAAGAGTATATAATAAATACAACTTTGCATAATAATATTTACAAAAAAGAAAATGAAGATATTATAGGCTTTTCATTATATAAGTGTAGGATCAAATCAGCTTAGTTTTACAGCTATAAGAACAAATACTGTAACTTAAAAGCTATAGTTATCAAACCTCGATAACAACTTAGTTGTCATAGATAGTGATTCCTTATCATAGCAATTCGTTTATCGCATACTTCTATGGACAAGAAGTCATCATCAATTGTGTTTTAACTTACTCATTTCATAAAAAAATTGAATAGCTGGAGCACAAGCAGAGCAATTTCTGGTGCGTACTTTGCGCTAAGTCAGGGAAAAATAAATTCCGTCACAAATTAAGACTCAAAATCAATTATGGACCAGCCAATCTAATTTTTGGCTGAAACAAAGAAGATTCTTAATTTCACCAATTTCTCATTTGGATCAATGACTAGAGTTCCATATTCTAGTTTAACCAGCAGATTAATCGCACAATAAAATTAATAGCTTAATTACTATATAACATATGCTTGGCATGTAAATATGATTTTCACATGTAAAAAAGGAAAAAGAAAAAGAAAACCTTGTCAAGTTTGAATTACGATAGATCCACTATTGACAAAATGGAGCTCCATCTGTCAAGTCTTGTAAATTAAATGTTGTAAAGAATAGCAATACTTAACCTTGTTCAAAGTCATTATTATCTTGAAGAACAAGAAAATTCGAGTTAGCTAGGAACGACAGGTGATTGATTCAAGGTTATTTTACAAGTCATTAATAAAACTACATGAAAGCTTAATTAATCTGGATATCATCATTAACCTAATGCATTCAACAATAAAATCATGCCACCTCTCAGTTATTGCTATTCCTTCATGAATGAAAGAAAGAAGTATTTGTCGCGTTCTTGGTTGATTGACCCACCTAAAGAGCTTACATGCGTCACTAAATGACTAAATGTTGCAGTGTCAAAACCATTATTCAATACAGCTATCAGCCACTTTTAGGCCTCAGCTCAATCCCTTGTATAATGAGGCCGTGCTTGGTAATGAAGCCATCAAATTCAAATAGACTACACACCAACATGCCATCATCTCCATTTTCATTGAAGAACGCGCCCATCTCAATTTCCATCCACCCATCTCCCCTGTCTTGAGATAATCGAGCCATATTTCTTGAAGGATCTAGCAACAGTCTTCGCCTAAGCCCGTTATCGCACTCTTCAATGTAGACCCCAGACTCTACTGGTCTTCTCTCAAATCCATACTTTGACTCTACGAACTTAAAAACAAGATAAGATGCATAGTTGGTTCTGAGTGACAAAATTTTGGTCTCTATCATTGCTTTGACATCAAACCACCACACATACTTGAGTTCAGCCACCTCAGGAAACCTGTCAGTGCATTGACATATTAGCAAATTACACTGGTGACAAAATCGATTGTATCACTAAAAAAATACAAACGTGCTATGCCAACATATATGAACAAACCTAGACTCCGGTAGAGAAGTCAATATCCAATGGTTAGGTTCATCTCCCCATGCTATGGAAAGCCCTTTTGCCCCAACCATGTAACATTTTTTCCCACTCTCCGGCTCCAGCGCAAAGCTCTGTCAAAGTATTCATGATGTTAGCTTTTCTATAAAATCAGTTTTGGTGTATAAGTTCCTCCATTTCAATGCTTACTAAGATTGTAACTGGGTGTTAATTGCAGACATATATGTCCAGACTTTATAATAAGAGCATATATAAAAGCTTGGAACTCAAAACATCAAAGATAATATAAAATTGTGTTTGTACGAAACAAGATGAAAATTCAAGTCAAAAAATTCGATGAGTTCAAGGTATAGTTAGCATGTCGTTTTTCGGATATTACAATGAAGAAGAAGTCAACCATCTTGTTTGGTTAAATGTACATCTGATGAAGCTCTTGGTGTTAATATTAATATTCATAATACTCAAAATAAAAGTTATCTACACAAATAGCAGGATAAATTGAGTTAAAAGATTAATAGATAGTATATGATTTGTTTAGATAAAAGGTAAGTCAACTTTGACTTACCATAGTACCATTGTTGATGATGATGGGGTTGCGACAGAGATGAAAATAAAGATCTTTCTTAGACAGGGAAGTGATCAAAGATGAATCAGAGACAGAGTTGGAAATGATCTGCTTGTAATCAGACGGCAGAAAATTCTCCCACACGTAATCTGAATCTGCGGCTGATTTGAATACAGGAGACACCACTGATAATCTGCAAGCATCACGAGGAGTTGTAAGAGAAATGATATTGGAAATACACTCTGCAGGCAGAGCAATTGTGATATCCATTTGACTCGCTGTCTTTTAATTTCCTGCTCTTTAAAACTCACATCACCCTATACTTCTTTGTTAAGCTTTATTTGTACAAGTTCAATGGAGGTTATTCAATATTAAATTATACAGAAGCAGTGGATGAAAGTTCCTGCTTTCTACTTGTTTGGATACTTGTTCCACAAGGGTTTGAACTTTGAACAGGTCTGATGTGTTAGAAAATTGCACCAACAGCCCGTGGAAAAAAAATGCGAACATGAGGTCGACAGAAACATGGAATATTAATAATACTGTTCACGCATAGAGATGGATGACCGGCCCGAATGAAGTAACGATTATCTATTGGCAAGCAGGAGCAATGATGATTAACTGTAAATTTAGGATTATTAATTTTTTTGTCTTCTTAATAAAAATGAAGAGTAACTTAAGATTTTTAAAAGTAAGAAAGGCGATTTGAGAACAGTTAATTGATGAGAGGTTAATCTAAAATTAGCCTATGATTAATTGTAAGATTATTAGCAAGTAATTGATAACATAAAATAAGGATGGAAGAGGTTAAAAGCACCATGATCTCAAAGGGATAGTCTAGTTAATTTGATCAGGGATATCTTTTCCCTTACATCAATCTCAGAGAGGGAAATCATTTAATTTGTGTTGTGCTTGTGATAAAATGTGATTAGAGTGTGTGTAATGTTTCGAAGCTTTTGTCGGTCCAATCAAGACTCACCGATAATTATTTGATCTCCATCATGTTTTGTTTTAAAGTAAACTGGAAGGTTATTACAAAAATATGATAATATGTAAGAGAATTTTTTTTAGATCCTTATTTTCATTATTACTTAGAACTTCGGTGACCACAAATTTTTTGGGATTATATGCTCTTTAAAGCATATTAATTTATTTATTTTCTGATTAATAAAATATTTGAGATATTTTCAATTGCATAAATATTTTGAATAAGGTCTGTTTAATCATATTATATGTATTTATGTGATCATCATATGGATTCATAGAAGACATAAATACAAGTTATCTTATGATTAAATAAATTAAATTCACAATTGATAAATATAGTTGGGTGCTCTATTTATATTTAGATTGTAATAAATTCATTAAATGATTTTTTAAATCATGTATAAATTTATTGATGTAGTACGACTACATTGAACGAGATCACATATGAGATTTAATTAACTTTATAATAACTATCATATTTATTAAATCTCATAGACATTGATTTTACTGTAATCTTAACCTTGAGTTAGTTATGATTTCTTGCTTGTAATTGTTATTTCATTTGAGTTACCAACGGGCACAACACATATTTATCGTCAAGATTACTCGGTATCTTGATGGGAGCAATTATGAGTATTGGAGTTATAGATTAACAATATGAAATTTGCACAACACATCTCTTGACGAGTTTTCGGCATTAAATCATAGAATTCTTTGACCAGAGTGTGTCAACATATTTAATATGTTGAAAATAATCATTAGAGAAAACTAGCAAGTATCAAGGAATAAGATGTAATTAAATTGATTGGACAGTTGAGGTATCGATTTAATTAACGATGTGGTATAAATGATTATGCAGTAAATAAATCAATGTGGCATGGGTCGAATTATTATTTGAGTACACTATTCTAGATAGCATACAATTATAGAGGTTAATTCTCATCTTTTAGTGAAGTTGATTTAGAATAAAATAACTGAGCTAGTTTAATTACAGACCTAATTATTGTAACCACTATCGTATGTACCCATATGATCCCCGGATTAGCTCATTTAATTGACTTGCACGCTACTGGATTAATAAACAAAATAGCTAGCTATTTAGGTTAAAAGCCTAAATATATTATTTAGTGGGAGGCTCCATATAATATGCTTGTGTGTAAGGGGTCTTTTGTTATTTTATAAGGTGGACCCCTATAACTCAAGAACAACTAACGTTACCTTTGTTTTTTATTTTTTTAATTTAAATCAAATTTGATTTAATAAAATTAAAAAATAAAAAATATGAAGCCTAGGGTTTCCACTAGATAGAGATATAAAATGACTTATTTTCTCCCAAAAAAAAAAGATAAGCCACAATATACCGATCAAGAGAAAAATAATTTTTCTCTCTAATTTTGAGAGAAAATTTCTCCTTCTAGTTGCTTTTAGTGGTGATAAAGGCGCTCACATGTTAAATGCAGATCAAACCTGAGTCATAACCTCAAAGATCATTGGTGACGGATCGTGATCTAACAAGCGTGGTGGTGACAGATCGTGATCTAACAGACGTGGTGGTGACGGATCATGATATGAGAAACCTAGATTAATTTCAATTGTTCATCTTCTCGAATTGTCAAGGTACGATTTTTTAGATTACGTATTCTTATATATTGTATGAGATCGGTTCTAAAAGTTTTTTAAATTTTATGTATTAGGCTTAGTGGATAAAAATGTAAAAAATTAATTTTTCTCCAACATAACTTACATCAAAATTTAGCATATAACATTTACTGTTCCGAAACTCTTGCCAGGATGATCAATACATACTAATAGGTCTATCATCTCAATCAAATTTTCTCCAAAATCAATTGACAAGGTTATTACATTGGAAGCCGTCGTGGTTAAAAGCCAATGAAAATATTTGGGAGAACAATATTTTGGATCTTACTATTATGATTTAAAAGGTTTAGATGAGAGTACAAAATCTCACCTAATAAATAGTAACCCTTTTCTTATAGTATCATTCAAATTTGAGTTATCGCATATGCAAAGTTCATTTACAAAACTTATATTAAAATTTATAATCCCAAATTTGTACTCTGACGGTAGAGTATCGGTGATATCCATTTTACTTGTCTCTCCTAATGTCTACAATTAACTCGCAGCACCTAATAATTCTAATACTAATAATAGCAGTGCCTTGCCTTTTCATATGCAAGATTGCTTCTTCAAATTGTTTAAGTCAAAAATGGACCAAGGTCATTTAATCTTAAATTGATTTCTAAATGCCTCAAAATTGCACCAGTAGCCCGTAGACAAAACTTTGAACATGGGTTGCAGATAAAAAAATAGAAATTTATTTATTGCATTGAATCTGAGCGTTAAATGTCCAAATCATTTGTAAGGAACGTATAATACACTCTTTTTTTTTTTTTTGGTTAAACCTACCTACTTAATGGTATATGAGAAATTTTCAAATATATTAAATATAATATAATTAATTAATATATATATAATATGTGTAATTAAAATTTAATATAATTTATTTATATAATCAATTTTTTAATACATATATATATATATCATAAAATTATTTATTTATTATATAATTAAGGTAATACTTCAAATATATTCTAAAATTTTTCATTATATATAAAACAAAAAGTTTAGTAAATGATTCATGAAATGTGGGATTGAACGTGATTCATGAAAGGAAAACGGGTCTTTGTTTGGTGGTGGGGCCTTAGCCTGTCACCTGGAGTCAGCCTAAGCCGCTTAGGTCCTAGGCCTTGGCCCCGGTTGTTGGAACAAACGTGCAGCAAAATGGTGCTCCACGTCAACCAAGTTAAATTTTAAAAGTCTTATCAAAATAATAATAATAATACTAATAATCTCATGAATAGGGATAATGGAAATTTCGGCAGCCTGGGTCTTAAAAGTTTTTTTTATTTGAAAAAGGTTAAAGATGATTTTATATTTAATTTTATATTTATTTTTATTTAAAATAAGGATGAAAATAATTTTTTTATAAATATCTTATTTTGGGAAGTAATGGGGTGGAATTCCAATTCCCTCCTGAGTTTTTTATTTTTATTTTTAATTTTTAATTTTATTTTTCTGTCATTATTAGTAAATAAATAATAAAATTTAAATAGTAAAATTTTAAATATTGATGTAAATAATAAATATTAAAATATTTATATAAATAATATAAATATTAATTAATATAAAGCCTATACCCTACAAGCACATAATTTAGAAATCAAATCTTATGTGACTTTGTCACGGTCTCACTTATCCAGATGTGTATAAGAGACAGCGTATGTACCCATATGATCCCCGGATTAGCTCATTTAATTGACTTGCACGCTACTGGATTAATAAACAAAATAGCTAGCTATTTAGGTTAAAAGCCTAAATATATTATTTAGTGGGAGGCTCCATATAATATGCTTGTGTGTAAGGGGTCTTTTGTTATTTTATAAGGTGGACCCCTATAACTCAAGAACAACTAACGTTACCTTTGTTTTTTATTTTTTTAATTTAAATCAAATTTGATTTAATAAAATTAAAAAATAAAAAATATGAAGCCTAGGGTTTCCACTAGATAGAGATATAAAATGACTTATTTTCTCCCAAAAAAAAAAGATAAGCCACAATATACCGATCAAGAGAAAAATAATTTTTCTCTCTAATTTTGAGAGAAAATTTCTCCTTCTAGTTGCTTTTAGTGGTGATAAAGGCGCTCACATGTTAAATGCAGATCAAACCTGAGTCATAACCTCAAAGATCATTGGTGACGGATCGTGATCTAACAAGCGTGGTGGTGACAGATCGTGATCTAACAGACGTGGTGGTGACGGATCATGATATGAGAAACCTAGATTAATTTCAATTGTTCATCTTCTCGAATTGTCAAGGTACGATTTTTTAGATTACGTATTCTTATATATTGTATGAGATCGGTTCTAAAAGTTTTTTAAATTTTATGTATTAGGCTTAGTGGATAAAAATGTAAAAAATTAATTTTTCTCCAACATAACTTACATCAAAATTTAGCATATAACATTTACTGTTCCGAAACTCTTGCCAGGATGATCAATACATACTAATAGGTCTATCATCTCAATCAAATTTTCTCCAAAATCAATTGACAAGGTTATTACATTGGAAGCCGTCGTGGTTAAAAGCCAATGAAAATATTTGGGAGAACAACATTTTGGATCTTACTATTATGATTTAAAAGGTTTAGATGAGAGTACAAAATCTCACCTAATAAATAGTAACCCTTTTCTTATAGTATCATTCAAATTTGAGTTATCGCATATGCAAAGTTCATTTACAAAACTTATATTAAAATTTATAATCCCAAATTTGTACTCTGACGGTAGAGTATCGGTGATATCCATTTTACTTGTCTCTCCTAATGTCTACAATTAACTCGCAGCACCTAATAATTCTAATACTAATAATAGCAGTGCCTTGCCTTTTCATATGCAAGATTGCTTCTTCAAATTGTTTAAGTCAAAAATGGACCAAGGTCATTTAATCTTAAATTGATTTCTAAATGCCTCAAAATTGCACCAGTAGCCCGTAGACAAAACTTTGAACATGGGTTGCAGATAAAAAAATAGAAATTTATTTATTGCATTGAATCTGAGCGTTAAATGTCCAAATCATTTGTAAGGAACGTATAATACACTCTTTTTTTTTTTTTTGGTTAAACCTACCTACTTAATGGTATATGAGAAATTTTCAAATATATTAAATATAATATAATTAATTAATATATATATAATATGTGTAATTAAAATTTAATATAATTTATTTATATAATCAATTTTTTAATACATATATATATATATCATAAAATTATTTATTTATTATATAATTAAGGTAATACTTCAAATATATTCTAAAATTTTTCATTATATATAAAACAAAAAGTTTAGTAAATGATTCATGAAATGTGGGATTGAACGTGATTCATGAAAGGAAAACGGGTCTTTGTTTGGTGGTGGGGCCTTAGCCTGTGACCTGGAGTCAGCCTAAGCCGCTTAGGTCCTAGGCCTTGGCCCCGGTTGTTGGAACAAACGTGCAGCAAAATGGTGCTCCACGTCAACCAAGTTAAATTTTAAAAGTCTTATCAAAATAATAATAATAATACTAATAATCTCATGAATAGGGATAATGGAAATTTCGGCAGCCTGGGTCTTAAAAGTTTTTTTTATTTGAAAAAGGTTAAAGATGATTTTATATTTAATTTTATATTTATTTTTATTTAAAATAAGGATGAAAATAATTTTTTTATAAATATCTTATTTTGGGAAGTAATGGGGTGGAATTCCAATTCCCTCCTGAGTTTTTTATTTTTATTTTTAATTTTTAATTTTATTTTTCTGTCATTATTAGTAAATAAATAATAAAATTTAAATAGTAAAATTTTAAATATTGATGTAAATAATAAATATTAAAATATTTATATAAATAATATAAATATTAATTAATATAAAGCCTATACCCTACAAGCACATAATTTAGAAATCAAATCTTATGTGACTTTGTCACGGTCTCACTTATCCTTTCTAGATTATTTGTGTCGCAATTAGCACCTATAACCTAATAAGCACACAATCTAGAAATCAAATCATAAGTGATTTTGTCACGGTCTCACTCATCATTTCCAAATTATTTGTGTCGCAATTAGCACATAATTCGTCTTCATCTCATTATAACCAAGTAGCATGCTACGTGCTTATCTCATTTATTTAAGTATCTATAATCATTTTATTTATTTCATGATTGATAAAAAAAATAATTTCTTTTTCTTTTTGTTATAGGATTATGAAGATTAACGGAGGTAATTATTCTGATGATTTATATTTTACAGTGTGATTTTTGTAATGGACTAATATTAATGTAAGACATATTACCAAATTTTATTTAAAATTTTTATTTTAATATGATTAAATCAAGTTCAAAGAGTAAAAAAATATTAATTATTCAAGAATCAAAGACCTTCAGAGATCTATTATTATTTGGAAATCTCTTTTCCTTCCTCTTAAGCAATTCTAATTGGAACATGAAGACGATAAAGATATATACAAAATATCAAATATGGTATAGAGATATCGGTCACCTCTCCTTCCCTTCTCATTCCCATCCCTACTCATGAAAGGTGGTTGCAGAAAACTCATATCAATGCTTTAGCTTTATTCAAAATCGCCACAATGTAGAATCAAGAACAAGAAAATTCAAAATGGCATGCAACATGTGTTTATTACTTTACAAAGGAGACGAGGAGCGGGGATCGCAAATGGACTGGCTCAGATCGGATTTCAGCAAGCGGACGCCCTGGGTTTCAAGAAAGTCTTGGCTCTTGAAAGCCCAGGCCTAACTTGGGAGGGTTGGGCTGGATTTTACATAAATAAATTTTTTAAATTTATTTATAACTAAAGTGGTGATATTTAATCTCCTTAGTATTTTTATTCTCAAAATTGTTATTATTAAAAATAAATATTTTTTTCTCTTCAGACTCTCAATAGATTAACTTCTCATCTCTTTTATCTTTTTTTAATTGATTCACCATTTGAATCAAATATTATCTTTTAATCATATCCCAAATTGACATTAAATAAAATTTTAGGCTTATTGCAAAAATCAAAACCAATGTCATTAAAAACAACAAAATCCACCACTTGTTCATCCAATTTAACAAAACCCAATATCGAAATTCATCATATGTTGGAGGGAGTGATCTATCGATGGATTGATGGTGAAGAAGATAAGCGGTAGTGATGATGAACTTATTGATAAAGGTAGGTGGCGGTTGTGATGGTTATGTTAGAGAGAAGGGGTGGGGCGGGGGGAGGGAGAATAAAATAAAATAAAATAATTCTGAAAAGTAATAAGATAAATTAAAAAATAGAGTCTGATAAGATAGTTTGAGGGGTTTTATCATCACGCTTATAACAAATATTAATTTTTATTGAGCTGTGGGCCAAATTAATTTTCAGATGGTTTCCAAAATAATCGGTCTCATCATAATTTTTTTTTAATTAGAAATTAAGAATTTGGATTGATCTTGTATTTGTAAATATCCATACGTACCTTACTATTAAAAAGCTAAATGCATTAGAGTCACAACTTTGGTATTTAAAGCAGCACAATTTTTCTGCCAAATAATTCGATGAGTGATGATATCTTCACCCCATTTTCAAAAAATAATTATAAAAATTGCATATTATTTTTAAAATTTTCAAATCAAAAAGAGCTTTGGAGAATTAATTAATTAACTCTAATTCACTTTCTTTTTACTTAGATTTATTTAGTATATTTGATTACGAAGATTGTTTTGACATAAGTTTAAATTAACTATTTTACCCTTATAAGGTAAAATTATCAAGAATTCACTTTATCTTCAATATTTTTCTAATTTGTACCAAACTCGTTATTTCTAAATGCTACTTTATTAGTATAATTATTATTTTTAATTAAACTAACATAGTGTCTTGATAGTAAAATTGTCATGTAAATTACAAGCTATCAAATTTAAGTCATTTACACGTAAGGGTGATGAAATAATAATTAGGTTTCATTTAAAAATATTATATTATAAGTCACAAAATTAAATACCTAAATTATTAGATATAATAACTCATATTTTATGAGGCTAATGTTATCTTTTTATACCATAATAATAAAATAGTAAAATAAAACTTATATTAAAGTTTATGATTAAAGATGGTTGAAGAACCTAAGAAAAAAAATTAACAGAATGATTTAATTGATTAACTGTACAAAATTTTTTATTAATTTATATTTTTTGAAGAATATTGTGAACTCATTATAATTATTTCCTAGAAGTGGAGGGGATTTACAAAAATAGTGGGGATAGAAATATACCCATCCTAATTCAATAATTCAATCTAGCAATCAGCCATTTTTCGGCGTAAGCTTAATTCCTTGTATAATGAGGCCAGAAGTGGTGAAGTTATCAAAATCAAATAGAATGCACGGGTACACGCCAAGATGCCATCATCTCTATTTTCATTGAAGAACTCACCCATCTCAATCTTCATCCGCCCATCTCCCTTATCTCGAGGAATTAAGATTCAGTGCTGAATTTATTTATTTTAAGCAAATAATCAATGGTTAAGATTTATTTTGTATTTTTTTTATCTCTCTAGCCTAACAGCCATAAATTTAGTGCTCAATAAAAACTAAACTTAATAATAAATCCTTATATTGTCTTGGGATAGCTGAGCCTAATTTTTTTTTTTCTTGAGGGTCTAGTATTGCTCTTTGCCTTTTCCGATTATCGGTTCCTTCAAAGTGGATGCCGAACTCTATTGGTCTTCTTTGAAATCCATATTTAAGCTAAACAAATTTGAAAACAAGGTAAGCACTAAGCAACGTAGATGGTTCAGAGTGACAAAATTCTGGCCTTTATCCTTGCTTTGTGATCAAACCACCACACATAATTGAGATTAAAATTATAGTACAAGCGGTATTCAAGCTCATATTTTTGTAACTTTAGCTGTGGTTTACATAGGTGAATCTATGGAGGAACATCAATGACTCGTTTTCGAAATAGTCTTTTTTTTGTAGCTTAGAACAAAGGCATTGTATGCGTAACTCAAGATAATCTACTTAGGAAAAATACATATCCAAACATAAATTTACAAATACAACATATACGATCAAGAGTTGTAGAAAAAAATTACGATGTTTGGGAATTGTAGGAAAGAGATCTAAAGGATCTTTTTCCTCAAATTACTCTTTAGCCTTATTATATCCCCCCCCCCCCCCAATTAATATTCTGTTTATATTGTTTTGTTCATTCAATTTGAATAGGAAATACCAAGAGTGATGATTTGAATAAAAATTCTTATAGTATCATAGGTGGGTGATTAAAAAAAAGAAAAGAAAAGAAAAGACAGATACTTTATGAAATGATTCTCATTTAGTTGATTTTAGTCAATTCTTCAATTTAACGATTGACCAAAAGAGAATATTAATAGAATAAATTGCATGGCCGTCGTACCTCTATCAAATACTGATATTTAATTCTATGTAATAATTTGCCCCAATGAATTCGTCTATTTTACTTTATTATTATTAAGTACAAGCCAATTATCCTTGATCCATAGATTCGTTCCAACTCATTGATTAAATCAGGTAGAAATATTAGAAAAAATATCAGAAGAAAGGATTGCCATATTTGCAAACAAGATGTATAGCCTTATTGGTTTGAACAGTTTTTCACCAAAAAACAAAAGTTTTCCTTTTCCTCAAACTATATAAATATATATATTTATATTTATATATATATAAACTCTTCTCTTGCAAACTGACCTGTCAAAAGCCAATACAGTTATTCCAAAACCAATCCAATGGAAAGATGTCAATCTTCCAGACGAATGGATTCTTATATATATATTTGCTGAAAAGGTTTATATTTTTCTAGTTACAACACATTTGATTGTCCATACTCATCTACGAATCAAATTTGAACAACTCGCTATTCCTCTTGTAAGGATTTCAATTTGGAAAAAAGAATTAACTACTTTTTATAGATAAATTAGTTAATGTCAGGAATATTATTGGAAGGGTATTATTGTAAAAGGAGAAGAAACGTAAGGATAAGAATATAACATATTTAATTGTAGTGGTGTTTTGACATAATTTTTAAAATATAAGAATTAAATGGATACTTAAATCAAAATACAGAAACCAAATGAGTATTTATCCCAATAGCAAAATTCAAGACAAATATGTGACTACTTCAAGATAGTTAGCCTGTTATTTTTCGGATGGTTCAATGAACAATAATAAGTCAACCACCATGTTTGGTTTGACGTACATTTGATGTTGTTCCTGTTGTTAATTAATATCAATGTTCATAATACTCCATAAATTTGCTAATACTTGATCTCTGGTGCCTAACAACTTTTCAAGATAAAATTCAATAGATAAGGTAAAACGGAATATCTAGCAGAATTAATTGCTCTACACAAAATGAGAAAAACCATCTCAACCTGACAAAGTAAATTTTTTGTGCATCGAGTATATAAACAATCAGCCAATAAAATGATAATACATATGGGCATATTAGCTAAGTCTAGATATACAAGCAGCCTGCAGCTTATCTAGCTTAATTAGTGTATACAACATATAAGTTATTTAGCTGACAAAAAAGTCAACTTTGACTTACCATGGTACCATTGTTGTTGATGATGGGATGGCGATAAAGATAAAAATAAAGATCCTTATTAGACAAGGAAGCAATCAAAGATGAGTCAGTGATAGAGTTGGAAATGATCTGCCTGTAGTCAGGCGGCAGAAACTTCTCTCACATGAAATCTGAATCTGTAACTGATTTGAAGCCGGGACATACCACTGCTAATCTGCAAGCACCGCGAGGTGTTTTAATAAAAAAGATATTAGAAAAGAAAAACTATGTTCTAACCACAGAGAGAACAACATTAAGTACCGAACAAGTTAGTCATTTACACCCCGTATTAGCATTAAACTAAATGATAAGCCTACGATTTGGTATCAGAGCATGTTTTAATTAGTTAATTCTAATTAAAAGATCCAATAACTTATAAAGAGGATAGAATATTTAGATTTGGAACTTAGCATTTATCATAGTAAGAAGATAACTATAACTATAACTATACATACATAAAGTATAGATTGTAATATAGAAGGAAGTTTTAAACACGAGTTACGTACAGAAAATGTTCAGTTGAATAGTTTAGCAGATTGATAGTTAATTAGACATTTGAAATCAAAATTAAATAATATTAATAAGAATTTTAAGATAGTTTAGGAGAAAATAGAGTAGTTCTCAAGAATCTAGAAGAAAAATTAGATTTTATAAAAGATCAAAATATAGTAAAATTAGATCAAATCTCAAGAATATATTGAAGAAAGATTAAAATTAAAGTAATTAGATAATAAGAGTTCAGAAGTAATACCGGCTTCATAGAAAGATTTGAAAAAATTAAAATTAACATTGATATAGGAAGCCTTCAATCTAAAAAAACTGAGAGATATAGATATTACTAACAAAGGAATGCAAATATTCAATGGTAGTAAATTAGAAGGTAATTATTTAAAAAGAATATTCAGTAAAAGAAAAGAAGAAGATGATGTTAAAATAGAAAGCCTTATAGATTTAGATGAACTAATAGAAAGGTTTTGTATAAAATAAATTAGCTCTAATCAATCCAAATATAATATATAAAAAGCAAAATTTATTTAACAAATCGTTGCAATATTAAATTATAGTGAAAGATATGTGTCATGTACGAATGAGAGTGAACTAATAAAATTATATCTAATAGATAAGTATTCCTATAATAAGATTAGTGATAAAGAACTCAAACACGACCATTTAGGATTAGTTATAATAGTTATAAAAGGATTACATAGAGAGAATTTAGATGTAAAAGTCTTAGTTTATCTTTACGATAAACTAAGCTTTTATTACATAAGCTGGGGTAAAATATACTATCCCTCCCTTATTAATAATGTCTAGATCAATTTACAAACATACAACAAGAACTTTTAACTATGAGGTTTTGAGATTTGACGTATCATTTTTAAAAATGACTTTGTTATAGCTTTAATAATTAATCATTTTACGTGATTTTACTTAACTAATTTGTGTGGGTGTGATTTTCTTTAGGCTAAACATAATGCTTATATTTTTATTTGATTGTTGTCATTAATTCAATGAAAGAAGTAAGCTCAATTTTTTTAAAAAAAAATAAGATTTCAATTTGGGTTTGAAATTTCGCTAAATTTTTATTGCTTAAAGTGCTAGAGCCTAGCAATAAGTTGGTTAGGAGATGTGATTGACATTAAAAAAATGTACATTTAATAAGGATAAAATTATCAGTTTTTCACTTATTGTGTCGATTAATATGTTCATTATTCTTAAATTAATTTAACGCTCCCCAAATATATTTTTATGTTAAATTAATCTGTAATATGTTAATTTTATTTTAATTTTATATTGTAGATATATTTCAAGAATAAAGAGGAGTTGGAACTAAAAGCAGAAACAAAAAAGAATTGTTGCAGCTATTTGGAATGCATTATTGAGGAGATATAATTAATAAAAAAATAAAAAAAAAAGAAAGTGAGTTGATAATGCTTGTAATGGTCAGGTGGCCATTTTTGCCACTTGATCATCACACTTCTCTATGTATATATATTAAAATAAAATAAAATAAATATTAACAAAATAAAAGCAGAGGATTCATTCCTCGCCAATAAAAGACAAGAAAATGCAAACAGTAGTGGGGGGAGTAGGAGAGAACGAGGGAGAAATTGAGGAATATTTTTTCTTTCTTTTCTTCTCTTTCTTGTTTTCTTGCATAGCAATTTTCTTGTAATGTATTTCAAAAGTTTGTCAAATAAAAAGAATATTTTGTTTTCTTTCGATATGAATGGCTAATTTTACTAAGCCGAAGTGAAAAAAGAAAGGTGAAACTTAAGGTTTCAAATTATTAAATTAATTACTTTCTCAAATGAGTTTTAAGTTTATTTTATTCTTTTTTGGTTATTTTTATGTCATGTTAATTTGTAGATCTCCCTGAATCTGTATGATGTTTTGACATAATGTCGACATATTAATATAATTGTGGCACATTAGGTACTTGATTCCATATTTATCCACACACATAGTTTGTTAAGAATTAAATGACATAATAATTAATTGATAAAAGTGAGGCAAAATATAAAAATGAGAGAGTATTAAAACCATAGTTTGAAAATTGAGAGTGAATCCTGTAACTTTAGCATATTTTTATATTAATTCTTATTAATTTTTTTTCTCATTTAATTGTCATTACTTAATAAATTGACTACTAGATTTTAAATTTCTTGTAGTTCGACTTCGGACTCATTGAATTATATTATAACTAGACACTCTTATATTTGAGAGTAATAACACTTTTCGGTCGTGTCAATTAGATTGAGGGAAATCAGACAGTGAAGTGTGCTTGTGAGGTGTCACGCAAATTGCTATCCAAGTGAAAGGAGAATTGACCATTTAATTTGAAATTTTCAAACAAGTTATATACTAGTTAATTATGTTCAAATTAAGAGAGGGGGACTTGAAAATTGTAATAAATAATATATGTAATAAAAATCAGTTTTGTTCAAGTTATATTTAATAATTAATTATATAATATAAATTATTAAAAATAAAAATAAAAATATATTTATTTTTAATTAATTTTAACAATAAGAATAAATAAATTATTGTTACATCTAATCTTAACTTACATCACATATAAGGCAATATTAAATATAGTTCAATCTTATCTTATCTCATCCCACTCGATCATATCATAACCTATTATATTCTGAATACTAAATACAATCTTATATGTATATTTCAAATAAGTTATAAATTTGAACAATTAGATATGGGTTAATTAAGAGGGAGGATCTTAAAAGTTACAATATATGATATAAAATATGTCCTATACAATATTGATTAAAAAATACTTTGGCATGGATTCAAAAATACCTCTCCTTAATTAAATGAAAATCTTTTTCTTCTTCATAATATACCATTTAAAATAAATATTAATAAAATAAATTGACATCATTTAAATTCATGATAGAAACCTATCATACTATGAAAACTATGCTAGACCATATTTAAATAAGTCAATAAAATAAAATGATGTCATTTAGGGTCATGACAAATGCCTATCATGCTCTATAAATCTACCGTCATCCCACCATCCGATCTTCTATTGTTTAGTTTCTCACTCCACATCCAACCACATCCAGCGGCTGATGCTGCAGTCTGTAGCTTACAAATTCTGTAAGCTAGTCAAGTCCTATAAATGATATCGGATTACAGAAAAAAAAAATATTTAAAATGGTATTTTTGTAATTAATATTATCTTACACATTTTAAAATTGTATGTTTATTACAAAACACGATGTTTCAATCCATGAAAAAATTTTGTCATTATTGGCAAACGATGTCGGATTGCATGGTGAAATGACATGTCTTTTAAATTCTTGAACATAAAAAATTCAAGCATGACATGTGTCTATCATCTATTTAGGTCATAAAGCTATAAGTTACGGGTCCGCCTGTAATAAAGTACTGCATGAAATACAGCGGAAGTTTAATTTTTTATTCTAAATTTATTAACATTTTAGGCATAAAATGGGTCACCGTTGTGGAACTGGCAAATATCCTGGTAATTATCACTTTGCTCCCACATCTTTTAACCAAATATTAAAGACTTTATTTAATGTAGGCGACTATCAAAGACCCCCTAACATAATAATATATTTTTAAACATGTAATGTTTTAAATAACGTGAATAATATGTATATTAGTGTAAACGATATTAATTATAAATGGATGCAATCATTTTTATAATGAAATTGATCAATAACCACTTATATCATTGTTTATTATGACATTATAAATCTACAAATGTTTTACAATATAAAAATTAGGAAGACCTCTTTAATTTTTTTTTTCTTTTGCAAATTTGCGCATCTCTGGTAAACTCTATATTATTGATAGTACCCAGTATTGTCATTACTTAAAATATTTTTGTTTTCAATATTATTTTTACTAGTGACTAATATAAATAGTACAATTTAGTTCTGGATAGGTAACTATAAGATGAAAAATCTTATTAAAAATATTTCACACAAATTTCTAAGAAATTCATTAAATTACTTTTTATGGTCTCATTTACTCACTAATTTGAAGTCACAAAAAATTCTATGAATTGTTATAGGAGCTTATACACGATTACATGTAATGTTAATATTTAATGATAGTGTTTTATTACTAGTATTATGATTAATGATATTATAACTCTTAACATCCATTATTAACATTGTTAATAAATATCTTCGTTAGGCTTACTATTATTATGGGTAAATTGAACACATATATGATAATTTTATCAATATCACTTTTCTCTTTAATCAAAATGAGCGTATGGTCTAAATATAACAACATTTTATGGTAATAAACTATTTAATAACTTATTGAGAAATGTTGTTAATTATCATTGTAAATTATTGTCGACATTATATTATAAAAGATAAATAATTAACAATGTAACTATAATATTACATTGTTATTTAAAATAAAGTATGTATCTCTTTGTATATTTATGGGAGTAGGTTTTTGAGTTAATATTCAGTAGACCGTTGGACTTTACCATAAAGTGCAAGTATACAGATTATCAAATACCATTAAATTATAGTTTATAATGTACATATAAATTGTAAATTAAAAAAATATATAATATATTGCTGTAAATAGTATTCAATTTTTTTTATATATAACACTAAAAGAATTTTGCTTCATTTAGGCAGGAAAACTACTGCCTAAATGAAAACATATTTATAGATTTTCACAATTTTTTGATATTATTTAAAATTTTATATTTAAAATTATTATTCTTGATACTTTTTTAAAAAATAACTTTATTTATTGTTCAAAACCTTAAAAGGAAATATAAAATTTATCAAAAAATAGATTCTTTAGGCCTAAGGTTTCGTTTGTAACTTCATACATGAAGATCTATATTTTTTAATCATTATTAATTTTTTCACAATTAATGTTCTTAATTTTTTTTCTTGTCTGGTTAAAGTTTTGTAATTAACTTTAATTGTATAACATTTTGAATTGTCACTTAATTGTTTTTTAATAGTCCTTTTTTTTAATGTTTTATGCTTCCAATATAGAATGATTGGCAAGGGAAAATTGCAAAGCATTTGATGCAGAAACTGCTATTGGCATCCTCTCAAGTGATTGAATCCAAGTAAGGCTGGTGAGCAGCCCAAGCTTTAGCTAGCTGTCTCTAGATCAAAGGGGGAAATAGAAATAATAGAAATAGATTTCTATAATCCCTTGAGATTATTTTATCTTTTTTTCTCAAATGGTGCATAGTTGAGTAGTGAATAAGAATTGCTCTAAAAGAAAGGTAGTGTAGAGATCATTTCTCTTAAAAATTATAGCATTGAAATTTTCTATTAGAGAAATTTAATTTTAATATTTAATATACTTTCTTTTTTCTTGATTGCAATGATTTTCTAATGTTTTTATAAAAATATTGTTTAATTTGAGTTGCTTTTACTGTGTTTAATGTACTCGGTAAAGATAAATTAATGGCGGCTTAATAGAACTGGATTTAAGTCAATGTTACTTTGTCAGTCTTAAGCGAAAGATTGATGAGAAATTAAAGAAATAATTTTTAAAACTAAATAAAATG